>JAHWFP010249557.1:0-31414 GCA_023313725.1 Lithobius niger
TGATAGTGCCACTAAGCCCTACACGAGACTTCAGGTTCTATCTGAAGTCTGGATGAATTCCACATAATTTTACACCTAGGCCTGCTTTATTTTACTAACCATTCTCCAAAAGAAGACTTCTTTAACCAAGATTTAACACTGCCACAACGATTGATTGATGGCTAGAATGGGACAACCCCACCCTTTTACATGTCGAACCATACTAAAACTTATTTCACGCTAATTTTAAATTTAAACTATCTTTCAGAGCGAAATCTGGGACGCAGTCGGGGAGGGAGCCAGTCTACTGCATCAACTTTACAGACATCACCCTTAAACCAACCACTCGTTAACCACTAACGGATCAATAGGCCTACACAAATAAAACCGATTCACAAAAATAACGAAAAAACTCCCGCTCTGAGAAATAAAGACTTCCAATTCCTTTGAAATAGCCTAGTTCGCAAACCAACTTCAACCCGACAGAATGCCATCACTATAAAGAAAGGAATCCAAGCGCTAGTATAGGCTAAGGAACCAAAAATTCCCAGGTTTTAACCCTTTCATGCCCAAATTAATTACGGTTGTTTGCGGGTTAGAATTCGAACCGGCATTCGCTTGGTTTGGAGACGAGGGCGCTGACCACTGGGTTGTTGCTGCTCGCTTTGCTCGGGGTTCCCGGGGACCTCTCACAAAGCTTGCAGTGCGAGTTGGGACTTAGTTTCTGCTCCATCATCTTGCAGCTGTTGTCATTTGGCTACGGCGGGCCTGAAAGGGTTAAACTTCAAACCTGCTTCAAATTCCCATCCAGAACACACTACCTAAAGCAATCCTTCTTTCACGATTGGGATCCATTCACGTAATAATTCGGTTTACAAACATTGCTATCGAGATTTGACACTGACAGACTAATCTGCCACCCCCACACAAGTGCCGTATATCAAAGCTATCAATCAATACGCGATAAGCCCTCCACGAGGAATTCTTTTAACTGCCGTCAACACAATTTGTCGAGCCGTGTCACATTTGTAAACAAAATTGAGCTTACTAAATGAACATTTAATTTTTTTCCCGTAGCCTAGCCGATTTTAATGACAGCTAGCAGTAGCAATACAATCTTGCGCGTTTGTTGTCAACACAACGGCATTCCCCTTATTAATCGGAACCCCATCACGTTAATAACATTACAAGTTTACATTATCACACAAATCGTGAGATTCTTCCAACTTACAAGCTTAAAATTTAAACACCCTTAAACCTAAACAGGTGTAATGATTTTGCAGTCTAGCAACACTAACATTAACACAGGTGATCATGGCGTGGAATCGCCACTCCACTATTCCCTTAAAATATTTTCTTATTTTAGTTTCATGCCACTAACGATTAAACAAATGTTACAGAATGTTGCCCCAACCACTTACCTGCTGTTCAGCGTGATTGCAGGTGACTCTCATCGAACCTAACCTAAAATCTTCATGTTTTTCACTCTCAATTTGGCCTGAGAGCGCCATGAGAGAGCATTTTCGTTGTATTGTAGCAAAACGGGAAAACAGCCATTCCGTCCTCCGCGCAACACCAAGCCGGGAATCCAGCTTTGAAACATGTAAAAATAAAAATTGTTCGTATCGCGACGTTCCACAAAAGGTTTTATAATTTTCTTGACTGCATTTAGCAATTGTTTAACGCAATTTTAAATTAAACGGGTGTCACAGAAAGTTTCGTATCCTTAACAACGACAATAACAAGCGGGAGTATCGTCAAGGTTAGAAAAGCCGTTCGAGTGAAGCTAAAGCGCTGCAACTAAAGAAAACTATTTTAAATCGTTAGTAACATGGACATACCTGCAGTCAGTAAGTTTTTATACTTTAGTACAGCTATTCAAATTATGAATATTTTTTGTTATTAACTATTTTATTCGTTGCAGTTTTTATTTTCAACTGGAGATGTTTTGACACAAGTTCGCCGCAGCGTGGCGCCACGTTCAGTTGCATATTACTACAACAGGACTTGACGGAACGCAATACATAGAGCACAGAGGGTTGGTGTACGCCAATCTGTAACACGGAATGAGTCAAGCTTTGCTTTATTGCATATTTTATTAAAAACTTTTATTATGGCATAAGAAATTTAAATATAAACACAGTTACATTAAAATGTTACACAAGTTTTAAAATACCTAGACAGTTTATTTTTTATTTCTTAGTTTTCTTGCTTTTAACTTCAACTTTCGACTTTTTAGTTGCTGGTTCCACTTTATTAGCAGGTTTGGGAGCTGTTGACCGTTTGGCTTTGGTAGTAGTCTTAGCTTCATCAACCTCTTCCTGACCATCGCCAAAGCCATTGCTTGGAAGGTTTTCATCCGATTCAGTCTCAGCAATGATGTGATCTCCATCGCCTTTTACCTTAAGGTCATCATCATCTTCAGAGGAATGTTCTTTAGCAGGCTTAGTAGCAGTCTTCCTGCCTCGAGCAGGCTTGGCAGCTTTTGGCGCTTCTTCCTGAACGTCACCCGACTTTACAGGCTTCTTGGCCGCACCTCTTCTGCCTTTGTTAGCAGGTTTCTTTTCAGCTTCAGCTTCATCAGATTCAATTGGAGCTTTTGTTGCAGCTCTTCGACCTTTTGGTTTAACCACTTTTTCCTCAACTTCATCATCCGATTCAACTGAAGCTTTTGCAGTAGCTTTTCGGCCCTTTGGCTTAACTTTTTCGTCAGCTTCATCCTCAGATTCAATCACAGCTTTTGTTGCGGCTTTTCGACCCTTTGGTTTAACAGTTTTTTCTTCCGCGTCGTCATCAGAATTACCGTCGGTATATTTTGGTTCTTTTGTAGCGGCAGCACGGCGACTCCTTGGATTTGAGCTAGCCTCTGGCTCAGCACCTTTCTGCTCTGCAACTGCCCCTCGTTTAGTGCGCGACTTGTTTTCTGTTTCAGATGAAGTCTTCTTTTCAGCTGCTGGCTTTTTTCCTCCTTTCTTAATTGCAACAGGTTTTTCTTCTTCACTCGCTTCGCTTTCAGAAGCCTCTTTTGCTGGCTTTTCATTCTTTTTGCCACGAGTAGGTTGTACAACAGCTTCATTTTCACTCTCGTCCTCAGATAGTTTATCTTTTTTCTGCGCAGTCTTCCCTTTCTTTCCCCCTTTTTTGGCATACTTTTCTTCTAAATTGTCTATAAAGCCAGCAAAGCCTTTTTGACGAGATTCTCCTTGCTTCTGAATGGCTTTAACTAAAGCATCGTCGTCATTACCCAAACCTAGTTCTTTGCCAAGTTCCTCAGCTTCAGCTGCTTCCTTTTGCATCTGCAATAAAAAAGAAAAATTTTATTTTAAAGGGAAACCATCGAGTTGGGAGTTACACTTAAAACTAATATTCGAATACTCTTATAATCGTTAAGGTAACCCCTTGGTAACCAGTAAGACCACAGGAATTTTAGGCGTCCCACACATGCTTTCTACTCAGGTCTAGTTAAATCAATCTTATGCCTTCTTGGCTTGGTGACCTGGGCCCCATTCATTCAGTATGCTTGGCTCACTGTGCTCAGCCGCACAGGGAACCCCTCACAAAGCTAACTATTGCTGTCGGACAAGGGAATCAAGGTGAAGTAAATACCAGAAAAATGAGTAATGGTTTTGATTTATTAAAAAAAAAAAAGCGATAAACGTGACGAAGTTTAGAAGGCCTTTACATTTTAAAAATAGTGATATCAACCGACCGAAATATTTGCAAAGGTAAATTTCACTGATTAGTTTGAAGATTAAACTAAAAACTTGAACGGAGCAATGGTCAAGTTCAATTGGCAGGCTTAGCACTTGAATTGTTCACTTGAAGGGCAACTGGAAAAAAATAGCTATGACAGCAAATTCAAAGGGGGAAGAGGTAACTTGCAATGAATAAACTGTTTAACCGTCAACAAACAAAGCAAAAGCATGAGAGATACCTATTATTTACGGAGAGTGCAACATAATGCACGTGCAGCGGCCAGGGAATACCAAACAAGAACCATAAGTTCATTACTTCGTTTCTTGTTCACAGAAAGGCGTCGCAGCCTTTCGATCACCCCCAGAGCTTTTCTTTCTTACTTCATTTATACTGCAGACTTGATAATTTTAGCATTACATTCCTCGAATGTGATGTTCCCCTGGAGGGTTCTTCCGGTGCGCGGATGCCTGCTTGCATATCCCACTGCACATGCGCGGCGCAGTCCTCCATTATGAAAGCGAGAGCGTGGATGCTTTCGGCATTCATTTTACTCTCAATGTGTCAGGCGGGGACTCGAGAGAGGGAGGTAGGGCGGGAGTTAGGTCAAGTATGTTTTAGGCAGAAAGAAACCATTTTTAGCCGGCCGGCCAAATGATCTTTCTTTATTGCCAAAACATTAACCAGACAATTTTAGCATTATCAGTTGACCTCGTCAAAATTGGTGGCGGGCACCGCCTTGACAGAGGCCCCGGAATGCAAGCAGGCTGTCCCCCAAAAAGTTGTTGAAAACTTCGCACTTAGTTCAGATCAGGTGATGAACCTCGAAGTTTGGTCTCTTGCCCTCTTCTCCGGTTGGCTTGGTTCCGTCATGAATGCTAGCTTCCAGCGTGGTTGGTTTGGTTCTACTTCGTTCTGAGTGCTTAAGGGGGATTGACTACAGTACAGCCGGTGTAGTCCGTTTTCGTTCTCGACATGTCCATCAGGTTGTGTGAGGTGGAGGTCGGTGGGTACCCTCAAGATGGTGCGAGGATCACTACGGTTGGAAGGCTTTGTCGTGGGTAAACGATGTGGAGGTTGCCTTGTTACGAGTTACTGTGTTGGTCATTCAACTCCCGTGTTGTCCCATTGTTGCGGAGATTTCGTCAGGTTGCGAGTCAGTGAGGGAAAGAAGTTGGTTCTTTTTTCTCATCAGTTTTTTTGTTGAGTTTGTGTTATGTCGATCTGGTTCATCTCTAGAGAATATTTGATGAAGTTTTGGAGTCTTCGGAAGAAAACTTGTGTAGGTGTAAGTCGAGGCATTGGGCTTTCTTCGGAACCAAACGGCCGGAGGAGTTGGATGAGTGAAGCGTACCGTCGGCCGAAGGGCTGGTCGCCGAAGGAGGCCGAATTTGTGGGGCGAAAGGGAGCCGTGGTGTATCGGCTACGAAAGGAAGGCGTGAACGGATGAGCTCGGCCGGAAACAACCTGTAGGTTGATGGGCCTGGATAACAGGAGTTCCGGATTGACGGGCGGATCGCCGAGAGGCTAGTTTTGTGTAGCGATCCCGCAAGGCATCTGGGTTGGGACCATGGTGTTGGCTGTCAAGGGGTTCCGAGACTTCGAACGAAAGGGATTTGTGATTGGTGGAGAGAACTTCCACGGAGAGGAGGTTTAGGCAGTGGTAGAGCTAGGAATGTCGACCGAAACTCAAGTATATGACAGCCGAAAGGACGTCCGTGTTGTGGATCAGTTCCTGCCAGGCCAGGAAGAAGTGGCGGAGTCTTGTGCCGACCGGACGGCAGAAAAGGCGGGAGGCGTCATTGTTGATTTTTGTGAAAGGAGCTCCTGCCCCCTGGCAAGGAGTGACGGCTTCTGCTGGTTCCTTTGGCCGGAGCGGAAAGAGAAAGGGATGTTAGTTTCTTGGCTGAAAGGACGCATTCTCATTCGTGCGGCCAGTATGGTGTAGTTGCGGTCTTGTTCCGGTCGACCGGTGAAGGGCGGGGAAAGGGGCGGTTGGACGAAGGGTTTTATTTTTTGCGATTTTAGTTTCCTTGAGATGTCCAAGTGTGGGCCAAGAGTCGGGATGAGACCACGGAAAGGGTGTCAAGACTCATGAATTGGTTGGTTGTGGAGACGGTGCCGAGCGGAGACGTTAAGGTTGTTGCGGGATGAAAGGGCTAACTCTCGAAGGAGGAGGGTGTGTCAAGGGCTCTGTTGCCCAGTTTTAAAGAATGGTAGGATGTCTGAGCTTGGTTTCTGGAAGAGCTGTGAGATAAGGGGCGAAAGATTGTGCGTCTCTTCTGGGCTTGCGTCCGCGGAGAGTTTCTTGCTCAAGGCGTTGGCGATCCTTGATGAAGGGTGGTTCAAAGCAGATTTTTCGGGCTGGCGAAGGGACGAAACAGAAGGGGGGGGGGCATCACTCCTATGGAATCCACAGGCGTGTGAAGTGAAGGTCTGACACCGAAGGGAAAAAAACTATCGGTGGGAAGATACCGAAGGGAGACACCGAAGGGAAGGCACCGGAGTCAGCGTTGAGCAGGGCGGAGTTGAAGTTAAGGGTGGGACTTGCAGAGTCGGAACGTGGCATGATGATGGGCGCTGACCTGGCGAAGGGATGGGCGTGAGTGGCTGATGAGATACATTACCAATGAACGACCGAAAGGTGTTAAGCAAATTCAGAGGGTGGAATGGTCCCGGGAATTCACGGGAAGGGAGCCATAGTGTTTCCGGTCCCTGCGAAGGGACAGTTGACTTGTCAAGGGGCGACCGAAAGGCGTAAACCAATTCGGAAGGTGGGATGGTCCTGCGAATCCACGGGAAGGGAGCCATGGCGTTTTTATTTCCCGTAAAAGATGAGATGCTATGTCAAAGAATGACAAAGGCGAAGGCCAAATCGGAAGGAGGGCCGGCCCCGGGAAACCACGGGAAGGGAGCCACGGCGTTTTCAGTTCCAACGAAGGGAGAGTTGCCTTGTCAAGTAACGACCGAAAGGCGAAGGTCAATTCGGAAGGTGGGTCGGTCCCGGGAAACCACGGGAAGGGAGCCACGGTGTTTTCAGTTCCAACGAAGGCGTTGGCCGAGATGGAGATTGCCGAGAGGCGTCGTGAGGAACGTGAGAGCATGACACGGTGGGAGCAAGACGGGAGACATTCACCATCAGCTGAAGGGAGTCCATAGTGACGGACGTAGGCGGCCGAAGGGCGCCACAGCATTCCGTGTGTCGTGTAGCGGTGGGGTGGGTTACTGAAGGCGTAGTCCGCTAAAGGATGAAGGTCCCAAGGAGCCGAAGGTAGGTGGATCCGGCCGAAGGTGGTGTGTTTGGTCCTGATGATGAACTTGATAGGAGGCCACGATTCCAACCGAATGGCAGGGGTGAAACACCAGCCTGGACTAACGGAAGGTGGAGCGGTCCCGGGAAGGGGCCCCCACTATCTTATCAGACGAAGTAGAAGAACCGGCAGAAATGAATGGCCATCCAGGCAGCAGCTTGAGACGAAGAGATGGCAGGCTCACGTAGTGATTCGTAAAGGGAGTACCATGCATGCGCATGTGTGGTTGGATCACTGAGGCAGCCGCCATTCGCCTTGAGGCTGTTATGTTAAGTTGATAGGTGTTGGATTTTTCGCAGTGAAGAAATACGATTTGTTTCAGGCGAGACGACCATCAGTGTGGACAGCTATTGTTTTACACGAGGCTTGAATCCAGTCATGGTGCAAGGCATGATAGAGAAGTGTGTGTCACTGTTTGTTGGTAGTGGCAGAACTGTACAGAATACCGGGTGCGACTGGGTAGTCGCTGTAGCCGCTTGTTCCCGTTCCTGACTTGGATCTTCCCTCAAAACGTGGGTTTAGCCACAAATGAGACGAGTAACAGTGTGAGCAGCAACTGTTGTCTCGATTTCCACTCGAGACGTGGGGTAGTCTTAGGCAGCAAGCAATGTCGATGACTTCCGACCTGACTCTTCACTCAGTACGTGATTTATTTTTTTTCTTTGGCCACGCTGAGACGAGCAGCAGTTTGGACAGCAACTGGTGACTTGAATTTCATTTGAGACTTGGCATCAGCCATGGACGAGACAAATAGTAGGAAATGCAGATGGCTTCCAACTAGACTTAACTCAAATCGTGGGTTAAAGCCACAAATGAGGCGAACAGCAGTGTGGGCAGCAACTGATGTCTTGATTCTCGCTCGAGACGTGGGGTCAGCCACGGTCGAGACAAGCAGAAAGAGGTGCAAACGGCTTCCGTCTTAGTTCCCTCAAACGTGGGTTCTGACCACGAATGAGACTATTAGATGGCTTTCAACTTGACTTTTCACTCAAATCGTGGTTTTTAAGCCACGAATGAGACGAGCAGCAGCAAGCAGGAAGGGGTGTGAACGGCTTCCATATTGGTTTACTCAAACGTGGGTTCTGGCCACGAATGAGACGAGGCAGCAGTGGACAGCAACTGTTGTCTTGATCTTCGTTCGACACGTGGGGTCAGCCACGGTCGAGACAAGCAGCAAGAGGTGGGGGTTGCCTCGTCAAGGAACGACCGAAAGGCGCGAGCCAATTCGGAAGGTGGGGTCGGTCCCGGGAAACCACGGTGCTTTTAGTTCCAACGAAGGGTGAATTTGCTTGCCCAGGAACGACAGAAAGACGTTAGCCAATTCGGAGGGTGCATCGGTCCCGGGAGATCACGGGAAGGGAGCCACGTTGTGTTCAGTTCCAACGAAGGGAGAGATGTCTTGTCAGTAACGCCCGAAAGGCGTAGGCCAATTCGGAAGGTGGGGCGGTCCCGGGAGTCCACGGGACGGGAGCCACGATGTCTTCAGTTCCAACGAAGGGAGGGTGGCCCTGCCAGGGAACGACCAAAAGGCGGAACCCATCGGTCGTCAAGGGCGAAGGGAGTAAGCGAGAGGAGAGCAGCCATTGAAGCGGGATCTTCGGGAGCGGCGGCCATCTTTGGGTTGAATCTAAAATCCGTATTAAAGGCGGGGGACTCTAGGAGCGAAGTGGCGTGTAGACACCTCTGGAGGAAAATGAATGCCGAAAGCATCCACGCTCTCGCTTTTATAAGGAAGAACTGCGTCGCACATGCACAGTGGGATATGCAAGCAGGCGTCTGCGCACCGGAAGAAATCTCCAGGGGAACATCACATTCGAGGGATGTAATGCTAAAATTACCTGATTAATATGTTTTGGCAATAAAGAAAACAAAATTTAAAACAAAGCATATGCTTCCCTGGGCAGAACAGGTTAGCAATAGGTAAAGTTGACCTCTCCTCTGAGTGCAGGTTCAAAGTGAGTAGTAGTGGAATTTCACTTAATTTTATACGCTGGTGCATCTGGATTATTGTCTCCCTTTTGGTTGGGGGGGGGGGGATGAAGACAGTTTGTTTTATACTGTGAAATTCCAAAACCGTGCAAGAGTGGTACGTATTCTTTTATATTTTATTTTCTGGCATCAAGTGGTTATGGACAGGTGGTTGATCGTATAAAATCACGAATGTTTCTAAATTAATTCTAGAACGTTGTTGTTGGTCTGTAAAGAGAATGGTTGAATTTTCCAGGCCTGGAGTGTGCCCCGTTTTTACGTCTTTCCACAAACAAAGCTGCTCATGGAAGTTTAGGTTTTGTTTACAATTTTGGTTTTAAGTTTTAAAATTTATGTGTGTTTGTGTTGGCCTTGACATGGCATGTGCTGTATTTTTATTCTTTGTACTTGATAACGGGATGCAGCAATCCCCAAAAAGTTTGTGTTTTTACTGTATTTTGTGCACTTTAAGGCTTTTTTATGATTGCCGACACTCGAGGTAGAGCACTTGGCAGAAATCCCATAGGTAATCGTGTGCGTACGGAAAATAAACTTATTATAGGAGCTTTCACTCGCCGATTACTCGGTAACCCTCCCATTATTACATTTCCAGGTGTTGCAGATAAACATTTTACGATAACGGTGAACACCCTTGAAGTGTTCGGTTGATTTATTGCTACATCAAACGATCGTTTAATACATTTCTAATGAGAATAGAAAATGCCGTAACGCAGTATGCTGTACAACGAACACGTACTTTCGTCGTCTCAAATTCATGAATGAAACCTCCGGAGTCTTTTTGACGTCAAATGGATCCACCCAAAACCAAAACTGGTATAAGAGCAGCCGCCAAGTTTCCAAAAAGGGTTGGCCTTTCAAAGTAGTGATACCATTCAACCAGGAAAAGGCCGCCAAGGTTAATCCTATTAGCCAAGTTATTCACACCTACTAATAGTTCGAAAGTTAAATGAATACTAGAAGATTGCTACCAGCGGTAGCAAACTTTAAGTTTTTATTTAACGTCCAAAGTATTATTCCGTGCGATTGACTTGGCTTATAGGATTACCCCCGGGGGGGCCGGGGGGGCCCCCCCCCCAGGAAGGAACATTTAACTATCGAACATGGTTGAGACACGTGCTATCTTGCTCCTCACACGGTGTAAGCATTAGAAAATGGCTGCCACCAGATGATGATGATGATGGCGAAAGTACACGCTCTGCCCCACGTTCGCGCGAAGAGTGGCTACTCCAGGGCTTCGAGCTCCATGCTGGTATGTAGTACCCTAGAGATTGGTGTATTCCGAAGCACCAGTAGGAGCAGAGCAAATTGCAGAACAGGTACGCAAATATCCCCTGCCATAAGATAAGGGGACGTTTCCTAGGCCTTGACATCGTGATGCTAACAGGTCTAGCTCATTGTCCGTGTGACGAACAAATCTACAATCAAGCGACCCCAATACAGGCTGATGGGTGTAGTCGACAAATAAAAGGCATTTTACCCCAACCATACGCGCTATAGAATCAAGCTTTTTCCTGGTAAATGGTGAATGTTGGAGTTTGGAAGAGGGAGAAGTAATAAACTAAAGTTGTGAATAAATAAAGGCATTGCGTTAATGCTCGACTGAATCCAGCTCAAGTACTGAATAAATGGATCATTGACTTATCCATAATGCAGTTAGCACAGTAAATTGAGTTGGATAAAAGTTGATTTCGTTAACTCTTTTGCACCTGACCATTTTATTTTGCACGTATTATTGCAGCCTGACAGATTCCGACATTTACCCAAACTTTCAATGTGTGCAGCGCAGCTTAAATATTGAAAATACGGGAGCTTCAGAAAGGCAGTTAGTTAATAGATAGGAGATTGGCGTTACTCTGGTACAACCCTCTCCAATGTCGGTCGCCACTCGCCATTTGGCGAATGGAAATCAGAAGTTGGCGACCTGAAATACAGCCTTACTCGCCAAAATGGCAACTAGCAATAGAGAACGACACTCAAAGAGCGATATCTCGGGAACCGTACAAGTTAGAGACGAACGCCGTTTGTGGCGTTATGCTCAGATTTCTAAAGGCTACGTAACTGCTTTATCTTCATTAATACAGGGGTTAAAGATAATTCTACAATTTCGTAAATGCATGAATTAGAAAAACCATGCATCGTGCAAGATGTCATTGGTATGGGGCGAGTAGAAATTGTGAAATGGCGAGTGTTTTGTAAGGTCTACTGGCCAAGAGGCGACTGCTATTGGCTTCACATTCGAGAGGGTTGCTCTGGTAACAGTTCTACAAAATGTCGGCCCTGGGTACGGAATGATGACTTGCCCTGGAATAACAACGCAAGACACTTTTACTAAGCCCTTACCCTTTTTCGCCGATTTTCTTTTTTAGCTTTTGTCTCTCGGATAAATTTGGGTTGAGAAGGCAGCTCCCCAATTTTTATGAGATTTCGCAACACTTCTTGGAAACGCTCTTCATCGTCATACGTGCAGCATAGAACATTTTCCATTATCCTATCCATGTCCCCACTGTACTGTTTGTAGGCAGATTTCAGATCTTCCAACTCTTCTTCTGAACCTACAAAATAAAAAGTTCGCAAATTCTATATGTATTAGGACTGTACCTCTAATTCATCACCACTAACCAGCTAAGATTTGCTTGTACACATTTGTTTTCAAAACACTAACCGAACAGAGGAACATTTGCTTATAAAAAGAAAAACCTCCATACATCCAAATAAGCCTAACTTTGTCATTTTCAGTTCGTTATGTGTTGGGCTTAAAAGTAACAATTTAGATTTCTTTGTGCTGTAAAAGTACTATACCTGTAAATTTTAGCATTATTGTCCCAATGATGCTGTTGGATGCTTGAGACTTGAACTGCTGCCTCAATGTCCACCGCGCATGCACAGTCCTCTCTCTGAGAGTGGTAGCTACGCGGGCTCGTCATCTTTGTCTCAAGCCGCTCGTTCTGTTGGTTCTTAAGTCTTTCGTCCGCATATCAAATTCCCTTCGCCTTCCAACACTGGGGTATCGAAGACATCGTGGCTCCCTTCCCGTGCATTCCAGGGACCGGTCCATTTAAGGAATTGGCTTTTCGCCTCTCGGTTGCCCTTGATCAAACTGATCGCCCTTCGCTCGTACTGACGACATCGTGGCTCCCTTCCCGTGTTTTCACGGGTCCGACCCACCTTCCGAATGGGCTTCACACCATTCCGTCGCTCCTTGCTTTCTTGCTCAGCCGCTCGCCCTCCATTGACAATGAAGTCACCGTGGCTCCCTTCCCGTGCATTCCCCACTACTGTTTAGGCCTTCGCCTTTCGGTCGCTTCTTGGTCACACCGCTGCTTTTCTTTAATACTGAAGACAACCTGGCTCCCTTTCCATGCTCGGATCCAACCCACGTCTGATTTTGGCTTTGTGGTTAAGCCGTTTGCCCTCACGGGTACTGAAGACATCGTGGCTCCCCGCAATTAGGTCGTTCCTTGCACAAGCGCTCTCTTTCACCCGACCTGGGTCACCGCCCGTGCCGATCCGCCTCCGAGTCAGCTTCCAGCCCTTCGCCGAGTTTGGCTGCAGTCCTTCATTTGAACTACAAATCACCATGGTCCGCCAGGTCCGACCCACCTTCAGAATTGGCTTTCCACCCCTCGGTCGCTACTCACCAGGCCGCTCGCCCTTCGTTGGAATTGGAAAACGTCGTGGCTCCCTTCCCGTGCTTTTCCCGGGACCGACCCACCTTCCGATCGGTCCCTGGCTGGCCCGCCCGCCCTTCGTTGGACCTGCACTCAACACTGCTCTCGGGCCCGCCTCCTTCGGATACAGCTTCCGATCGGATCGCCTTTGGATCCAAATACGACGTGGCCCTCTCCCTATGTATTCCCGGGACCAATCCTCCTTGTTCTGGGATTAACCACCTATCCCTTGCTCTTCGTCGTTCAGGCACGCACATGCTTCTTGGGAACAACAACTTTGCTCCTTCTGAATCGGCATCGCTTCCCCGTTTTGCCTTCGGTCGCCCCTTCGGGCTGACCAGCCTTGTCCGAAACATCACGCTCCCAAGATCATCCGCCAAGGGGATCACCGGGTCCCTTCGCATCTAACTCTTCGAACACTTACTCTCCTTCATCTTCCTTTAAAACTGGATGGTGCTTCACGGCCTTCATACTCGCCTTCAGCTTCCGCCTCCCTTCTGATGGTTCCAATAACGAGATCGTCCGCCTCTCTGGGGACTGCATTGTGCTCCTTCGTAACTGACCACACGCCTTCGGCTCCCGGCAGCGTACAAGCCCCTCCGCCTCGGCCTTTTCCAGATGGACGACGTACTATGCCATCGAGTTTTCCTCAACCGTCAGTTGTTTCACTCCATCCTCTCATCTTCAACACCACCTGGGTTCTCTTTCGGCCCTTCAAGTCTCCGTAACCACAACTCATGCAAGGCCTCCTCTCCACCTTTTCTTCGGGAAAGACTACGGACTTCCCGTTCTCCATTCCCAGCAACCTGCTATGAAAACCGTAAGGACGCCCCGCAGCTTTGGGCCTTTTCCTGAAATCGACGGGGCTTTTGTAACCACTCTCACCACACCCTCCGACTGAGTGAATGTAATCCCCCCCTTTTCTTTAACCGGGAATTCAGCAGCCCTTTCGGTCCGACCCTCCACGTCCGCCACCGCAACCAACAATTTCAAGCCGCAGCCTCCGAACAACATGGCGCTTTTCATCACCGAAGGGCTGGGCCCCCGCCGAGTCCCCGCCACCGCTACTGATGGATCTGTCCTTCCAGCTACGTTCTCCATAGCTCCCTTCGTATTCTTTTCAGGCTGTGAAACGCACTCCACCTGCTTCACCATTAGTTCCTCACCTCTTAGTCATTATTGCTGCCAACCCGGGAACTGCTACACCTGTTGCCTTACACTCCTAACCCTTCGCCCTTCGGCCGCTTTCTTTCAATGCATCTCCCCGGGCCTTCGGACATCCCTGCTCTCTTTCACATCCTATACGATGGCGTTCTTTGTCACCAGGGGCGCTTCATGCTCCCTTCGAGAGGCGACTTCCGCCTTTCACTTCCGGTCACTTCCCGCCTCTCTCCTCGCCGCACTTTTTTCACAACCATGGTAAAAACGAAGAAACCCAAGAACATCAATGACGAAGTGGACATTCACTTCTGCAGAGTTCCGTTAAACACTATCCCTGGAAAATGCAATTGTGCGGGCCTTCTTAACCCGCACAAAACTGTTTGTCACTATCATCAGAAGTGAGAATACTCCAAAAACCCGTGCCCCATCTGTGTAACCATACCCCTCTAAAACACCGGGCAGTGTTCTTTCAATTCACTCTTCTTTGGCCGACCAGCCTTCACAAACGCCAGTTCGTTCCACCGAACCCACAATCGTAGAAGAGCCTCCCTCGTCCCCAATCACCTAAATTGTTCAAGACGAAGAGGCCCCGTTGTTACAAGCATGTGACTCCTGCCATCCCCTTCTCTCAACACCACAGAAATTCGGAAGAGGAAGCGACATCCCTCAGGTTAGATTCAACCACCCCTTCAATTGAATTGAACTCTCTGGCACCTCAAGTTACTGTGTCAACTCCCCCTCTACGGGAACAGACACCTCTCTACGGTCTCGACAATGATTACACTGTCCAAGTCGACCACGAAAAAATCTTTGACACTTCGTCACAAACTACGTCTTAACGTTCGTGCTCGCCAACAATACGACAAGAATGTTCGCAAAGTCAAGCCCTACCTTCTCCACCTATAGGACGTACTCTTCCAACAACACACCACAATAAGCAAATTCTCATATGAAGTGAAGGATCTAAAAGCCCAGAATCCAGCACAATTCGAGAAATTAACTGACAAAGTCCTTCCAAACGCCATACTCGGTAAACCCGTACCACCTCTCCCTCACACTGGTCTCAACCCTCCAACAATCCTTTTTCCCTGGCTCTTACATCCGATTGAAAACCTACACACATTGCGCCGTCCCTACTGTTGACCCTGCCCTCTTCTACCCTCTGCTTTGCTTGCAACGCCCCAACGATAGCCTATAACTTTCCCATCACGGCAGATGAAAATCTTCGATCCAAGCCTCTCTTGAAGCCCCATCACAACAAGACCCAGATTCCGATCTCACAGTTTCACCTATCTAACATCGCTGAGACGTGGAATGCCATCAAAACAACTTCAGCATCCCACAACCTCCTGGTATACTCCTTATGGCAATAGGATAACTCCATCCAGTCTGCTCCACTACACCACGACATGGTTGCCCTCTACGATAACCCATCCTCCAACATTCCGTGCAGTTCCAAGGCTAGACAATACTGCATGGGCCTACGCTCCCTTCCACATCCCTCCAACCTATAACCAGGGACATAGCCAGCCTCACTAAAACTTCGTCCTGTACCTTTTAAAATGCCACACCCAAAAAAAAAAACCTTCCGGCCAGCTATCTTTGATATATATAAAAAAAAAATGTGTTTTCATGAATCTTTAGCCTTGTACATGCAAACCAACTTAATTCACCCAACCCTTACATGAACAATAGCTTAACCAATGAATCTGGAACATTTCTTCCGACCGCCTCGTGGGCACTGAAACCACTCATCAACGTTAGAAGTCGGAAGATCTACCCTCGGGTAACTGTCACCGCTTTTCCCCTAACTTTATAAAAAAAAAAACAATGGGGTGGAACCTGTTACTAGACCGCAACACCACTTGGGAGTACCTCCAAAACCTTAACCCTCTCTCCGAGCACCACGGGGGTTGTAACCCGCCTCAAAAGGTACCTGCCACCAAATTTGACGAGGTCGGCCTGTCAATGCTAAAATTGACAGGTATAATACTTTTACAGCACAAAGAAAGAACATTTTGCCGGCCCTCAGCCAGGCCGGCTAACAAATGGTTTCTTTTGCTGAAAAAAGTCCTATACCTTAGGCCCCTCCCAGCCTCCCCTCTCGAGCCACCTCTTGGCACAATTGAGACAAAGATGACGAGCCCGCGTAGCCGCCACTCTTATAGGGATGACTGCGCATGCGCATGCGAGGTGGGGACACTGAGGCGGTAATTCAAGTCCCAAGCATCTAACAGCATCATTTGGACAATGCTAAAATTGACAGGTATAGTACTTTTTTCAGCAAAAGAAACCATTTTTAGCCGGCTGGCTGGGGGGGGGGGGGCGGCAAAATGTTCTTTTTAGAAGCAACTGGCCCGCCGATTTACTTGTTCCAGCATACAATTTGGGAAGGACAAAAGTGACACGACGTTGGGCAGGGCATACTTGCTTCTGTGACTGACTAATCGAAACAGGGACTAGGAATATTTACAGAAAGGAGGTCTGGGGTACAAGGATATTGGCGAGTTGGGCGATAGCGTTCTCTAGCCAACCATTACAATACAAACCACACAAATCAAAAGTTGCCCAACAAAAAGCAGGCTTCAAGCGAGTTCCCTGGCCACAGCCAATTGGATGGTGTCGTGGCCGCTAACGTTAAGGTACAAAAGATTGAACTGCGGCCAACCCCAACTGTGTGCGCAAGGGGCGAAAGGAAGGTGGTCTAACTCCCAGTGTTTGCAAGGAGTGACAGAAGGTGGGCTATCTTGTACCTTTAACCCAAATTATAATGAAAAAATATACGGCAGTAAAAGAAAACCCCATGAGTCTTAACCCCACACTAGCAGAACAAGCGAAGCATGTAATGAGACTAGTTTGTTGTATTACATTGGCTACCCATGGTTTTAGATCCATTATTACAGTGTTTGTCATATGGTAAAAAGAACAAGCGCTCACATTTGAATTTTCAGCATTTTTTTCATGGTTTTCGATTAATCATTTAAGTCGTTTGAACACTGACCAAATTACACAAAACTGCTAGACCTAGGAAGTGATGGCTCCTATATATATATCAAACTAACTTTTCTATCTGAAGTGGAATTAATACTCCAAACCTATGAACGCAGACTGTTTAGGGTTAACAGCCCTGCAAGCAGTAAGCAAGCTATGCAGTGAAGAAACGCGACTAAGGGGCAGCTGGTATGGCTCATTGCTTATGCCCTAATGCTTGGTAGCTTTTATCTGGTGAATCCCTTGCACCAATCCCCAGTGAAAATTTTTTTATTCACATTTTTTTTTGGTGAACCCAGACCATTTTGTCTGCGTTCATTACCTTTGTATTTCTCTTCGAATTTCTTTACATCATCTAAGGTGAGCTTTGGAAACAATAGTCGCCAATACTCGTCCCAATTTCGGTCTTTCGGCTCATCTTCTTCATCAATGTCACCTACAGGTACAAAAAAAAAAAAAAAAAAAAATCAAAAATTATCAATACTGTACATCAACCCAGAGGAAGAACTTTCTGCAACTGAGCGACACCAATAGGCGGAAAAAAAATGTGTCTGCAGCTAATCTGTTTTTATCAGATGGTTATCCACATGTTTATTGGTTTTTATGGAATAACTTCAGTGTTTTATCCTATCGATCTGGCTACTCTACTCCACCAGTGGAAAGGTCTCGAGGCGATAAAAATGGTGTACTGGAAGGTCAAAAATTGACAAAACGGCAGAAATTTGGCCAAAATTTGTCTGCGACGCACGTCGCGCTGATTCTGCCATGGGGTACATCAACATCTACATACGCCACCTGTACATCAACATCTCCAAGGCTTAACCTAGGTCCAACTTATTTGTAGCAAAATACTGTGTTCAAGTAGCCTAATTCAGTCAAACTGAACAAACACTACACAAAAACATGTGCACAATGGTTTATAAACAAGGTGGTCCACAAAAAATCCACAATCTGAAAGTTTCTTTTTTGAGTCCAAAATATTTTAGTTTTTGGAAAAAAAGAAGTTTCTAGACCACACTTTTCTGGAGCCAAACTTCAATTCGTATTACGGAAGGTAGATTTTCACAAAAACCCCAATTTTTCTGGCCGTCAAACTTGGTTTCTATCGCTTTACTACCTGTAAATGCTTGCATTCAGTTCCTGCTATGCCATTCCTTGAGGTTTTTTTCTCTGCCCAATTCGGCCAGCTGCGCAACCCCACAGCGTATGCATCATGTGCAGCCCTCCTATAAAAGCTTTCAGCTCAGAATGGCTGCCATCTTTTTTCCTCTAGATATGTCGTGTAGGTGACTCAAGAGGGGAGGCAGGGTGGGTACAGGAAGTATACATTTTCGATAATGCGATACCAACCAATTTTGACTAACAGAAAAATTTGGGTTTCTAGTTGCCGACACGAAAATATCTACTACCGGTACCTGCAAATCCTTGAATTTACAGTCCTCGTCAATATATGGGGGCGGGCATAATGGGTTACCCCGGGTTGCGAGCTGGCTCCCCCAAAAAGTTAAACTTAGCACTTTATTGAAAATAAACAAACAGGAGTATCAGTTCTTTCGTAAAATGTGTGAAGAAGTCTTGCTTCCGATGTCTGGCTGTTACTATGGAACCTAGACAGTATAGCTCGTTTTCCTGTCTTGTCATGTCCCTGTAGTAGCGACTTGTGAAGACAGTTCACTTTGGCTTCGCAATGATGTAGCTTGAAGGATTTCGGCAATGGAGACTTTACTGTCCCTGATGTTATTGTCGATACAGTTGGATGTTCTGGTCGTCAGAAGCTTTGTGGATAACTTTCTTGATCCAGTTAAGAATCATTGCTGCCTAGGAGACGTTGGTTCCTTTGGAGAATGGCTGGAAAAATTGAAGTAGGCCATTCGTTTAATGTAGTACCGTAGGACTAACAGGAAAAAGTGAACTTTCGGGTTCATCGCCAATTATGTTTACGAGCGCTGGAAATGATTTGCTTCATGGGTTCTGAGGATCTTTTGTGTCTTGGCACAGAAGTCGGGACGAGGCCTCAGCTGAATGAATTTGCAGTGTCAAAGAAGCAGTAGGTGGGATTGTTAAAGAGTGCTTGCATTTCGCTGTATTGAAGAAGGCTGGCGGAAAGAGGTTAAGAAGACAGTTTTCCTTGTGAGATGATTAATCTGGCAAGTGTGGATTGGTTCATAACGTTCCTTCGTGAGGGATTCAAGTACCATGGAGAGATCCCATTCTGGAAAGATGCAATGGATTGAAGGACATTCTACTTCGCACGTTTTCAACAATGTTGAGATGCGGAAGTCTTCAAGTAGAAGAGTCTTAAGTATCGTGGAACCTTTGAGTCCATCCTCAAAAAGTTCAGTGAAGACAAAAGTTCAGGCATATGGGAATTGGATTAATCTTCCTTAGGTTGCACCATTGAAACCATAGTTTCCAATGACTCGTAAATTTGTTTGCAGATTCTTTAATGGCTTTGCTGGCAATTCTGGTGCTTGTTCTTCAAAAATTCTGCCTTCTGCCTTTTTGACAAGTTCAATGATAGCCCCCCGTGCAGGTGTGAGGGATTGGGGTGGAGTTTGGTTCCTTTTTGTAGTGCAAGGAGATCTGGAAGGCTTCTTGGTTGATCTATGAGGAGGTTTAAAAGTCGGAGGAACCATGGAGCAGCCGGCCAGTTCGGTGCAATTAGTAGAAGAGGCCCCGAATCTGTTCTCTGGAGGACCGCTGGAAGAAGCTTGAAGTGGGGATAGAGGTACGGGTACAGGTTCTTCCATGGGTAGGTCAGAGCATCCATGGCGCAAGCTTGCTCGTTCGGGACTGGGCTGTCGAATTGGGGAAGTCTGACATCGTACCTCGTGGCAAATAACTCCATTGGTTTGCCCCATAGGATGAAAAGATATTCGCAAATTGATTTCTTTTGAGTCCATTTCCTTGAAGGTGGTTTTTTGCAAGAGAGGGCATCTTCAATTACGTTCAGATTGCCAGGGATGTGCAGAGGTTGAAGGGTCATGTTCAAAGTTTGGCAAAACATTTCCGTCGTGATTCGATGCAGTTGTCAGAAGCGGGTTCCACCTTTCCGAATGCTGGCGACAGCAGTGGTGTTGTCAGCTTGGACTTGAAATGTTTTGCCTGCTACAAGATGCTGAAAATGAACGAGTGCGGTGTGGACGACTTTTATTTCTAGTATATTGATGCGATCTTTCGTGTCGTGAAGCCAGGTTTTTGAGACTTCCGAGTTGTTGAAAGTGGGCTCCCCATCCGTCCAGGAATGCATAGTCAGGAGATGAAGATCCGGGATTGGCTCGTATAGAGGGACCATCTGCGAAAGAAGAGTTTGCTTGCCGACAAACGTAGGCTTTCCAAGGAAAAGTTGTCTAGTTGGTTTTGGAGGCGTTTGATGAGCCCTAAATATTGATTCTGAAGTCATGAAGTCATGAAGTCAAGCCCTGCCAAGAATTCCTTTTTCCCTATGAGAGAGTTGAGAGATGTAGGAGTGATTTTCCAACTGGAGGAATGAGAGGAGAGTATATTCTTTCATTTGAGAGTTTCGCGGTTGCAAATGAAAGGTTAAATTCTACCCCGAGAAAGATGAAGAGCTGAGATGGTTGATGCCGAAGCCAAGCTTGTTTAGTAGGGGCATTGTGTAGTCCATGTTTTGTAGTTGATATTAAATGATCAATTGAGAGTTGGATTCGTTGTTTAGAAGCCAATCGCCCAGAAATGCAATTGCTGTGATTAGGTGATGGTGGAGATGGCTTTGAATGGGCTTAAGGACCAGGATAAAAATTCTTGGTGCGGCGTTTAGTCCAAATGGGAGACATTGAAACTCTTATACGTTGCCCTTTTACATGAAGCTGAAGAGGTGGAGACAAGCAGGGTGAAGCGGAACATGTAGATATGCGTTCTAGAGATCGATGGAGATAGCCCACTCGTTGGGTTTTAGTGAAAGACTGATGGATTCCAGTGTTTCCATTTTGAAGTGTGGTGATTTTTCATGAACTAGTGGTTGGTGGTTTTAGGTTGAGGATCATCCTTTCGCCTCCGGATTTCTTTGGTCTTAGAAAGATGGAGCTGTAGAAGCCAGGCTCTGAGGGGATAGGCATAGGCGAAACGCAGATTTGGCTAGAAGTGTTTACTTCTTGGGTTAAAGCTGGGCAGGGTTTTGCTGAGAATTCCCAAGGAGGAGCCATGCCATGAGGTGAGGTTCTGAAAGGAATGATGGCTGGAAACCGATGGAGATGATTGAGAGAATGGTCTTGTCAGAGGTAAGTTGGTCCCATGCCGAAAGAAAATGTCTTGAGGCAGCTGCCGACCAGCAGGTTGGGGAAAGGAGTCATTGGTTGCGATGCGCTGCTCTTGTTGCTAGAAGAGGACTACTTGCTGCATCTGTCTGGGGGGAGCTGGTTTGGTGTTGTCGTTCTTGTTGGATTGGTTCCCGCGAAACGGCCTATTGTTGCAGAGTCGGGAGCTTGATGGTCCGGTAGAATGAAATGAGTTTGACAAGAGTTCTGTGAATTTTGAGGAATGGCCTGGTTGTGGTTCTTCAAAATTGGAGGCTTCCTAAAGTGTTGGTTTGCAGGGGGTTTAGGGGCTTGAGGTTTCAGCTTGCGAGAGATTTAAGAAGTGTCGGACTCGTTAATGGGCAAATTTCGAAGGACGTGCTTGATTGAAACATTCAAGTTGGAAGCCGTGCTTGCTCAAGGCGATGTCATGCAGGAGAAGATTTGAGTTGAAGAGAGCTTTCGTGAGCCAGTTGAAAGCGTGAAGTGGCGAAGGAAGCCTTTTGAAAAGCTCAGAAATGAGGAAGTGCAGGTGTTTTGCGATGCAATGGCTGGATTTGACGGACAGTCTTTCGCAAAGAGCGTTGATGGCTGTGCTTAGCACCTCGGCATGCGAGGCTCGTCATAGAGTCCAATGCGAAGGATCTTGTTATCCTTGAGGACGGCAGTCGATATTTCTGTCTTCTTGGGGATGAATAATGCCGTTCCAAAATCTATTTTAGCTTCGGTGGCAATTAATTTACACTTATGTTTCGAAGTGACGAGGGTTTGCCGTGCTGTTGCCGAAGAGCGAAAGAACCACGCGCGTCTTTTGTCGAGCTCAAGAGGTTCTCCTTTCCCAAGTAGAGATCCGCCGTTGAGAGGGAGCATGGTCGATTGGCCAACTTTAGCACGTTTCCTGTGGTTTCTGTCCCCGAGACCAAAACCAGATCCCATCACGAGGCCCGTTCTTCGTCGCTTGACTGAAGGAGGGTTCAGGTTTCCAGAGAAAGCTGTCGGGAATAATGGCTCTACCCGTTTTTAGCAGATCAGAGTGGCATGGCCGTTGGGTAGTTGTCAGCTTGGAGCGAGTCTTTACACGGATCATGAGGTTTTTTGAGAAAATGACCCGAGGCGCTTGTCAACGGAATTCTTCTAGACCCGAAGCTTACTCGAGCTTGTCGGGAATCAAGGCAGGCCCATGTTTTTCAGTGTGGGATGACAGGTCACGACATCTTTTTGATGAGAAGGAGGGAGAGTCGCGTTTCCTTTTCTTAGACTAGGAGGAGATCCATTCTTCGATGTACGACTTGCTTGGGAGGCGACAAAGGAGGTGTTGGGGTCAATGGTTTGGCTTTGTAGTCGAAATCCCTGGTGGCAGAGTCCATAAGTTGGTGATCTTCCTTGGTCAACAACTGTTAAAAGAGTACCTGTGGTGACTGCCAAGGGATGAGAGGATCGGCATGATGTCAATGATATAACATCCAGTGGCAGTTGAGGTTTGGGTCCAGGATTTCATCTTGTGAAGTTTTCAAGGCAGTTGAGAAGGAAAGGCCGAAGGAGATGGAGGCGGCAGCCGACAGCATGGAAGTGAAGACGCCGATGAGGGGACGAAGTGTTCCGGTGCCTCAGAAGACGGAAGGAAATCTAGGACGCGAAGGAGACGGTTGGATGATGATTTCGGGGTCTTCAGGCAGAGGCTCCATGGGTTACTGTCGAGTCCATAGGTACAGCCAAGATGTGCCGAGAGAAGGTCCGTTAAGGCAATGATCTTTCGAGGCAAAGAATCTTCTTTCGGGCAAAGGATGGCTTGGGAGAGAGAGAAAAAGAAGTGACCGTGTTCGACAAGAGCTTGATGAAAAGAGATGGCAGCCGTTCTGAGCTGAATGCTTTTATACGAGGGCTTCCAGCAGTCTTCTTCAGGCTCACTCTAGGTTGATGCTTCTCTGGTTACATGACGATCTGTTTGGTTTGTTTTGATTCGAAACCGCATCTCCACTTAGCCTCCAGATTTTAGCAGGCCGTTCCCTTTGCATAGCCTCCCGATAATGAACTATCTACAGTGTGAAATGTGCGTATACTTGCTGGAAGTTTTCCGTTATTTCGACTTTGCATTTCACAGTACGAGCGGGACACCTAACGGTAATTTTCGTTATAGGACTGCGCATGATGCACGTGCAGTGGGGTTGCACAGCTGGCCGGATTTGGGCAAAGAAAAAACCTCAAGAGACAAGCATTGTAGGAACTGAATGAAAGAATTTACAGGTAGGTATTTTCATACCGGTGAACAAATTTAAATTTTTGTTCGGCTTGTCCAAAATGAAAAATATTGGAAAAAATTTACAGAATCAGAATTGGACTGTCCAAAGCTTTCCAAAACTCAAAACTTTGTTGGCATTCGAGTAGTGAAATGTTTTTTAATACAGTCCAAAAGGAAACACTCACTTTCACTACGAAGACATAACACAATGTCTAGCAAATGTCTAATTGATATTAAATGTCTAGCAAATTTTCAAAAGCTTTCCACTTTCTTTATCAGGCTTAAAGACAGTCAAAGCACTTGTTACAACTTGCACTTGAACACGAACCAAACAAGATTTAAAAACAGCGGTCGCCGTCACCTCCAGTATGTCAGCACATACTCAATGCACTATCTCACCCGGATATGCCATCACCTATTCAATGCACGAGAGATCCCATGAGGTATGCCACATTTGGGAATTCATAAGGGATATATTTTGGTTTTCATATACTGAATGGCAGTTGACTCAAGACAGCGTAGATGTTTTGTCACTAGCGGAGGAAAAGATTTTATCAATGTTTTAGTAGCATTTCATCTGATATGTTGATCCCCTGCAATGCAATGGATTTGGGACCTACCTTAAGAATGTAGACAGCATTAAGCGTGACTCAAAACTAAGGACGAAGAAGTGATGGGGACTGTAGCCACGTAACTTTTCTTGGCATGCACAAAATAAAAATAAAAAATTTATTTTTATTTATTTTAATAAACCAGCAGCCACAACAGAATACTAAACTGAGTAGCCCGACCAAATTTCTGCACGTACAACATACAAGGAAGATCGTAGTTCCCGGAGAAATAGCAGCTAAACAGAAAAACATTTAAAAACAGGCTAATCTGTTACAGACCAATAACGAACCTGAATTTAAAAAATACCCACCCCCTCCCACCCCCCGGGGGGGGGGGGGGCCGCTTTGCTTGAGTGATAAATTACCATCTTCCTAACATGGAAAGGTCTCGTCAAGACGATTAAATTGCTGTATTGGAATGTCCAAATCAGTCAAAGTGAACAAATATGGCAGAAATTTGGCTAAATTTGTCTACAGCGGCCTTCAACTGACCGTGATGTATCGTGCAGATTCTGCTACAGGATTCTCTGGCAGATTTAACTGGCAACTTCCAACGCATTTCTAATAATTTTTTTTTGCTTTGGGTTTGGGAATCACCTTTTTTCGCTTTGCAGTGCAGTCTTGAGTCGCTTTCAACCTTCTAAGTGTCTGGTAATCAAAATGAACAATTGTCTGTTCAAAATATGAAATTACCTGCAGAAAAGCACATTAAACTTTATTGCACAAAACATTTCGCGACTCCTACTTATTTTCGCCGGTACTTATGAGGCAGCATCTGGTATTATATTGCTGTGGTACAAAGACCCGAGTTTCAAATAATACATTTTATTGAAATGTCTTTTGTTCATATAATAATTTTAATGGAAAATTTATTGATCCCCTCCCGATTTACGCTTAATTAAAGAAGACATATTTGATAGAAATTAAAATCGCATCGAAAATCAAAACTGGTAAAAGGGCCCGCCAAGTTCCGAATGATTCGACCCTGTAAAGTTGTGATATCAACACACCAAAACTTTCACCAAGTTAATCGCACTGACTAATAATTCGAAGGTTAAATGAAAACCTAGAACATTGCTACTTTCGGTAGCATTGTTCAAGTTTTCATGTAACGTCCAAAGTATTATTCGGTGCGATTAACTAGGGGAATGTTTTGGTGTGTTGATATCACTCCTTTGAAAGGTCGAACCATTTGGAACTAGGCAGTCCCTTTTACCAGTTGTTTTTTAATATGGCGTCATTTTTTAAAAATTGTTTATTAGACTCCACTCCACCAGCCTGCAGATGTGTCATTTCATATTACTCCTTTGAGAGGCTGAACCATTCTCAACTTAGTCGCCTCTTTACCAGTTTTGGCTTTATTTTGATATTTTCTTTGTTATTTGTGAATTGGATGTAGACCCAATGTCTTTGGCAACATTGTTTAGATTTGTGAGGACACTAGCATGTGTCTAGATACGGACGTCAGTATACACGTTCTTGTCCGAACTTTGGCCGTCCAATCAGAGACGATGTCGACAATACTAACAATGGTTATAACGATACTTTTGTACTTAAGCGCCATCCCATGCCGTTCCCGTTATACCCCCAGGCTGTAAACCAGAAATGGTATACAGTTCGTATCATCCACAGCCATTGTCAAATTTCACGCAATGGTTTACAACCTTGACAATTGAATTGAAGTGATGTTTGTTGCCTAACTTGGCATGACACCAGTGTGTCTAGATATGAACAAAAGCTTGTAGCATCAAAGAAATGCACATTTGGCTCCACTTTTGTGCATTGTTTAGAATTAGAATTTTGCCAATGCTGATCTTAACTGATTGAACTGCTTCAAGCCCTACAACACAGACTAAATGCACTGTCACAATTTCAGTGCCTTTTTCATATTAAAACAATACTGGTATTTTAACAATGTATGGTATTTGGTACTATTGTATTTTTGGGACCATCCAATACTATTTGGCTCCATATGACACACACATTAATTTAGGCAACAAACATCACATCAATTCAATTGTCCAGGTTTAAACCATTGTAGCGCGGCACCACAGCGTCAGTCTTGTATCTTAAAGCATAGTTGGGCACATTTCAGGTACTTGGGGAAAAATAATGCGGTACAAAAGCTTATATTGTGTTGAAATCAAGAGCAAAGCAATGACCCACCTGACAAAAATTAACTCCTGTAGGAATTAGTGTTGCACGGTAAATCGGTACTCACGGTAAAAAAAATTATGGTATCAGTATCATTCCTTTTTTAGCACCACTGTATTACCGTAGCAGCGGTATTACCGTGATGCTGACGACCATTCACGAACCAGCTTCACTCTTTTGATGGCAGCCATTCTTTTAACTAAATTCGCACAAATAGGCGCCGACACGGAGGTGAGAAATTTGCACGAGGGAGTGAAATCTGAACTCACTGCTAGGCAGATGAAGCGCCCACATTTCGGAAGGGAGTGTGGGGGGGGGGAGGAGCAGCTCTACAGTAACAAGCGTGTCCCAGCATGTTTGTGTTGTCGATGCCATAATAAAGAAGAAAGCGAAGTCCCGCTATTAGTATAAAAATTAAACGCAAAGACCCATATTTGATTCTTTTGTGCTCAAGTAGATAATACGCAAAATTATTTCCTAAATTACCGTGATATTACCGTAGACCGCCGTTTTCAAAACCGTACCGTACCGTCCTACAAAAACTTAATACCGTGCAACACTAGTAGGAATGCCAGCTAAGCTGCTTTCAATGCAAAATCTGACCCTCAGTAACGTCGCAAATGTGTAACTAGTTACTAGCTAGCTAATTCTAGTCCGCTCACCCCATGTTAATTTCCATAGGGTGATTATTCTTCGATACCAAGATAATAAGAAGGCTTGTTCCAGCTGTGAAATTGAACGAATGGCTGCAGTCCGAAACGAACTGCCTACCCATTATGGTTTGGAGCCTAGGGGTGTAACGAGGATGGCGTGGGATGGCGCAAGTACGAAAATATTGTTATAACCATTGTTAGTATTGTCGGCATTCTCTCTCATTAGACTGCCAAAGGTCGGACAATGACAATGTGTATACTGACGTGCGTGCCTAGACACACACTATAGTCTCCGCCAAGAAAGAAGTCCAACGCGTTTCAAAACAGGGGTATGCATTGTGCATGCCGGCTGCGTCGTTTACCTTGCAGATATCCGCCATGGCTAAGCAGCCAACGTGAGCTCGTATACTAAAGCTGCTAGGGCCATAATTTGGGCTAATCGTGCACATCGAGCAAAAAGCTTGAAATTTGACATACAAGTAATTCTTAGTAATACAAATAGAAATAGATTCTCCTTGACTCGTGAAATACTGAAAAACGTTCCAAATAACACCCCTATAGCTTGGCTGATGGAGAGTTTACTCTTTCTTGTTGACACGAACTTGATCGGAAAGCGACGCCATTGTTGTTGGTCTAATAGCGTTGCCACGACGACGCAGTTAAAAAGTATAGAGGCAAGGTGCACTTTTTTCCATGAAAGATTAGTAGTCATAAAATGACCATATAAGGAAAGTCTTCTTTCCTGGCGGATAGTATAGTGTAGCACGATAAATCTAAACAACGTTGCCAAAGAAATTGTATTCACGTCCAATTCACGAACAATAAACCAACTCAAAAAACAAAGTAAAATAAACAAAGCCCAAAACTGGTGAAGAGGCTACCAAGTTGACAGTGGTTCAGCCCTTCAAAGGAGTGATATCAAAACACCAAAACTAACGAAATAAAACAAATTATAACAAAATTAAAACCAAACCAAAAAGCCATAAAGAAGTGACTAAGTTGAGAATGGTTCGGCGTCTACGCAAAAGGTAGTAGCAAAGTGTTGAAAACCAATTTCATGTTGACATGCCACTTTATTACACATCTGCGCGGTAGTGGAGTTGAGTCTAATACACAATTTAAAAAAAAAGGACTGAATCAAAAACCAAAACTGGTAAAAGGGGACGCAAAGTTGCAAATGGGGGTTCGGCCCTTCAAAGGAGTGATATCAAAACACCAAAACATTCACCAACTTAATCGCATCGAGTAATACTTTGGACGTTAAATGAAAACTTGAACATTGCTACCGTGTTCTAGTTTTCATGTAACCTTCGAACTATTAAGCGGTGCGATTAACTTGGCGAATGTTTTGGCGTAATGATATCACTACTTTGAAGGGCCGAACCATTCGGAACTTGGCGGCCCCTTCTACCAGTTTTGGTTTTTGATACGATTCTAGTTATCACTATGAACCTCATTTGTCAGTTGGTTTAGTACATCACAGAACTGATTTTATTCACATTAAAAATGTGCAACTTACCAGATTCATCATATGCTGCACGCTTGTCAGGATCTGATAAAATAGAATAAACTTTTCCTAGAGTCTGAAATTTCTTTGTAGATTCAGCCTTCTCGTCTTCCTCCACACGATCTGGGTGACAGCGTAGAGAGCCTTTGTGGTATGCAAGCTTGACTAAATGCAAAAAAATAAAATTAAAATTAGTTGATCCTAGAATTTAAATTAGGGCAACATAAGTGATACACAGAAGGCATGGTTAAACATGGTCTACATTTGATAAATATCCACCGGCAACAAGAGTGACAACTTTCCTACACAAACCAGATAACCTCTGGTTCGGTTTGGTTAAAACAATCATGTTCGGTACAGTCGTCATCAGGGCCGTAGCTACACGGAGCCCCAGGCCAGCACCTTGAAGTGGGGCCTTGCCTATCTACATACCTTTTTTTTGGGAGGGGGGAGGGACGGAGTCTCGGATCTCCTCTTATGTAATTAGTTTTAATCTGATCTTTAGTTCGGTAAACCTCACACCCTTAACCCTCCCAAAATAAATCCAAGCCTATCCTCTTCACAAAAGCACCGGCCACCACTGTAAACTAGCAAAAGAATTTTGAAAACTGCTGTCAAGACGACAAACAAGTTAGCATCGGCAGCATCCTTCGCAACGATTCCCCAGTCATGAAAACCGAAAGAACAAAAGAATTTACAAGTTTTCTTAAATGAAAAAATTTGCCTTATAAAACTAAAAATTAACATCTAGAGATTATCATGTACAAGTTCAGAGCGTCTTCAATACTTCCGTGATTAGTAAACACACATTTGGGATGCACTGGGTAGGTCGTGCATGACAAACCATCTTATTGCTAGAAACCAATGGACAAAGGCAGTCAATAAGGGTCAACATCTTCTTTGCTAACGTTGAAAAGGCCTTCAACCCTTCAACACGGCGGTACATGGCATCCTTATCAACGACCTGTCTCCCGCGGGGTTAGTCTTAAAAAGATCAGATGGATCTCCAGCTTTTTAGAAGACAGAGCAGATCGCTAATGGGGAAGCTTCTGAATGGTTCCCTGAATACTTCTGGTGTGCCACAAGGCTCAGTCCTCGGCCCGAAGCAGTTTGCCCTTTACACAAGTGAATCACATGCAGCACTCCAGGGCGACTACCACAAGTTTGCAGACTATGTCAAAGACTCTGAAAAAATCGATGAAAAGAGCAATGCTAACCTGCTTCAAAACGATATCAATCTTCTTCAAGCCTGGTACACTGCCAATGGCATGATGCTCCACCCCAAGAAGAGCTTTGTTAAGCATTTGGGGCATAAAAAAAGTGAATAAGCCTTATCTGGACCATTCAAGACTCAAGGCAACCGACCAAATCAAGGATCTGGGCGTTACTATGGAGTCTGATCTGTCTGTAAGCAAGCAATGTGCTGCTGCTGCTGCTGCTGCTAAGGCCAAGCGAATGGCTGCCTTCCTTTCCAGACATCTACCCAGGCGCTCTCCTGAACAGTTTGCTGGAGTTCACAAGGTTCTCATCCGGCCACTTGAGTTCTCCAGCGCAGCATGGGCTCCCTGGTTCAGTTGTTGGAGAGCGCGCAGAGACTTGCTTCGCTTGCACAAGGTGGGCTACGAGGAGCGGTTGAGGCTGTCCAGGCTGCCACTCTGAACAGAGATGAAAGAAGCATGCTTATTGAGTGCTTCAAATATTTTCAAGAAACATTACAAACTGGACCCAAACGAGTTCTTTACGATGGACACCACCACTAACTTAAGAGGGAACTCCCTCAAGCTACACAAGCCACACAGTAGACTTAATGCACGGAAATATTTTTTCTCTGTTGCCGTTATCAATGAGTGGAATAATCTTCCAGATGATTTGTGTAGGGCAAGCTCAATTAACTGCTTCAAGGCAATGTTGGACAGGCACATAGAACAGCATTAACTCCCCCACGGGGCATGGTTACAAGTCACGGACTTTGCCGTATTATAAACTGAACTAAACTATCCCAACGGCATTCATTTTCTCAAATTTTTCCCCTCGTGAGACACTGTTTTGCTACATTTTCACTCTAACCTATGCAAATGTTGCAAAGTCCTTAAATTCCTCAAGCTGAAAAGTGTCGCTTCCTACAACGGTATCAATGACAGCAGACTTGGCAACAGCCAACCACATAAGTGTACGGCTCATCTACTGCTAAATTTAAATCTTCAAGCAGAAAACTGCACTGCAAACAGCTGGATTAATCAGCAGTTACAACAGCCAACAGTAGCATGTATCGCACATCTTAGTCTATTAAAGTTCTCAAGCAGAAGACTGCTTGAAGAGGTTCAGTCGGCCTTCCAAACAAACAGGTTTTCAGGGCTCGAAATGAGCGGTATCGCATCGTAATTTGTACCACAAATTTAAACTTTAGCGATGCAAAATTAAATAATGTATGTTTAGCGATGCAACTGTATTAAACGAGACAACATAACAGCATAGTCATGATCGTGTTGGCTGACATGGCGATGCCAATCCCTCTGTTAGATTATTACTTTATAGGCACGCCATGCGTCGCACATTCATCCTAGGAAATCATTGGTCCTACCATCAACTTCGGTATTTAGTTGGTGGTGCTTTCGGAACCACTACCGCAGCGGCTCCAAGCTCGTCCACCATCGATCTGTATATGTGGATGGTTGTACTATCGCCATTGGTGTAAAAGGTAAATCGAGGTCGCCGTTCACGAAAATTATGTCATTTTTTTCCCAAATTACGAGCCTCGCTCGCGCTGTCGCGCTCGCTGCGGCTAACTACAGAACATCAGAAACGCAACCAAGCCGGAAAACTCCACGCGCCAGAATCTAGATAGGCCGGCCATCTTACTTGGAACTTCTGCGGGCGTACTGGACCCGTGCTTTCGTATTCAGACACTGATCAGAATAGAAACGTGCATCGGATGCCATAATCTTGGACCAAGCATCCGTGCGTGTAGCAAATTAAAAGTGAAACAAAATGGCTATTGTTTTAAATCAACTAAACTTTTTGTATTGTTTTTTACTAAATAAATTATTCTTTAAAATTAGCTAATTATTTTTTCGTGACTGCTACGTAAATTTGTATTTTTTATCGCATTTCTGCTATGCAATTTTTCTGACAACTCGAGCCCTGGTTTTGCATAAATTCTGTACTATTGTTTTGTCAGTGACGACCTACTTCTCAATAGTAA
>JAHWFP010249558.1:0-20624 GCA_023313725.1 Lithobius niger
AGCATTAACTGGGAGTTTAATACACGATTTACGGTATGCCTAAACGAAATAAGGATTAATTTGCTTTCTTCTGACACCTATCTAACATTTTATACCTACCAATATCCGAAGGAATAGACGAATACTGGCATTCAACCATAAATTGAACCTATTTCACGGTGAAGTTTATTACAGTTCAAAGGTCATTCATTATTCCCTGCAAAATGAATTAGAATTATATTCTTACCAAACAGCTCTCTTTAGCTAGTCGGATTTGGGATTTTCCTTGTTCCTCTCTGACCACGTGGTTTGGACATGATGCCACGGTTGTTTGATAAGAAGTTAGTTTTGAAGATGACTGCATTGGACTATAGAGGGGCAAGCAAAACAAGATCGCAACAACTCAGGTTTTGATTGGCAACTTGCAATTTACTGGAGTTCTGGAAGAGAACAATTGAATTTTGTACAAATCTTACACTAAAGTTGATAATTAAAAAACTAACAATCTCCCCTCTCTTCCACCTTTAGTGCATGTGCTACTCACGCTTTACGTGGGTATCACTCACTTGTTTAATAAGTAACCTAATTGTAACTACCACTAGCTAGATGGCTGTTCAATAGCCACCTTCTGATTAATACTGTTTGTGTTTACGCCTACTAAGGGTGAATCTGTTCTGTAATAAAGCTATATAATCCAAAGCAATTAGTACTTTAGGTCGGAAAAAATTCCCATAAAGATGAAACAGATATGTACAGAAATACTCCAATTTAAATATTCCATTGGTCTGAACGAAAACATCATAAAGACCTTTTTGTGGATATTTTTGTTATCTTCAATTTAGTTTTCTGTACAATTTTCGGTAGGAGTGATAGTTCGTCGATATTTAACAAAAAACAGACAATTTGGTAGTCGGCAACGGCAATTTTTTCAAAATTCATCTCGTTTTCAGCAAACCAGTAGATTGCAAAAAAACAGTTGGAAGATTTCCTGTAAAGATTTTTGTTATCGTTAATTTACGTCTCTATAAAGTTTTCAGTAGGAGTGATCGGTCATGCGATATTTAAGAAAATATACAATTTGGTAGCCAACGGTGGCCATTTTTTTTTTAATGGTGGCGAAAGCTCCAGTGGATTTCGGGGACTTTTAGTATGTTACTCGGAACGTATTTCTGGACATATCTGCCAAGTTTCATCTTTATGGGAATTTTTTCCAAACTTCGTCAAAAAATAACCTAATTGCGCTGGACCAATATACAGGGGCGTGTGCATATAACAAGGTGCTGCCTGATACCAGACTAAACTTCCAACACACGCTATGTGTGGTAAACATAATGCTCCTTTTCAGGAGTGCCGACATTACACCACCCATAAAAGGACTCAAGGATCTACATCAAGAACCACACTAGTGGTCCGCCCGCCACGTTCAATTGTCACACTTCAAGACATTGTTTAATTCCTGCACTGTTGTTGCATGACCACTAGCTTCGGTACTCTATCTGAAACCAGAGCTGAGCATATTTCACGATGGTGAGGATAAATATCTATGCAGCGAAACAGCTTTAAAATTAAATGGGCAGTCTTTAGGCCCTGACAAATTTAGTGTGTCATAAAACAACACCAAAAGCTATGTTTTAAAGTCCTATTACACAAACAAAAACAAGAAAGAAAATAATTTAAGTAAACAAGTTAATTAAGCAGAACAAAATTTGTATAGATTTGTACAATGAAGATTTGTATAAACTGAATCAAGTTTTGATAGGATTGAAATATGTACGCAGTAGGCTATTACAGCAGAAAAAAGAGCAATACAGTTTAGCAATGAGTGCTGTAATGGAGCACACTCGTGCACCAGGGTCAGAATGAATTTGGTATGGGGCGAGGCCAGGCCCATAGTCTCTACCAAGAATTGATAATTTTGTAAGCTACCAAATGCAGTAGGCCTATGAGAATTTCAAGTGTACCTGTTACGAGAAATTCAATAGTTTAGAACTTGGTTGTGGAACATGAAAAACATCAGTGTGAAGCCAAGTTACTCGACGAGTGTGTGCTGGTCAAAATCTGGTTTTCTTGTTTTGCTCAGGAAATCGGCTCAACCTATATGTGAACTGGTGAACAGGCTTTTATTAGTGGCATTGCAGTACGACCGCAACTCTTTCATCAATATCGGTCGCCACTCGCCAAATGGTGAAGGACATTCAGCAGTTGGAGGACTTGGTTTTTAGCCCTTCTGGCCATAACAGTGACTGATTAACAAAGCCTGATGCTGAAATTGTCATATCTTGGGAACTGTACTGTACCAGGTCGGCTAAAAATGGTTTCTTTTTTGCCTAAAACATACTTAACCTGATAATTTAGCATTACATTGTTCTCAATTAATGTCTCCCTGGAGGTTTCAAGTTGTTTGTAGACGCCTACTTGCTTGACCCACTGCGCATGCGCAGCCCTCTCTGTATAAGCGAGAACGTGGCGTGTCTCGGCATACATTTTCCTCTCAATCTGTCAGACGGTGATTCGAGAGGGGAGGTAGGGCGGGCTTAGGTTAAGTATGTTTTAGGCAAAAAAGAAACCATTTTTAGCCGGCCTGGCTGGGGGCTGGCAAAATGTTATTTGTTGCCAAACATATTAACCTGATAATTTAGCATTATCAGCAGACCTCGTCAAATGTGGCGGCGAGCACCGATCTAATGGGGCGCCCTGGGTTGCACGCAGGCTTCCCCCAACAATTTTTTTTGAAAAATTTGCACTTTATTCAGAACAGGTTGTTGAAACAGGAATTTGGATCTCTTTCGTAGGAATTGGTGGCCCTGAAAAGGACCGTTGTTTGTGAGGATCTTGCTTCCTTCTATGGATGGCTTGCTTCCATCTGGTGGATGGCTTGCTTCGGCATCATTCTGATTGTGCTTAAGGAAGGGTTGACCACTGTTCTGGCTGCGACGATTGGTCCCAGCCGGTGTAGTCCTTTTTCTTCCCTTGACATGTTTCTTAAGTAGTGTGAAGTGAATGTCGTTGAATATCGCCAGGAAGCGGCTTGTAGAATTTCTTCAATTGGGGTGGCGTTATGATATGCCCATGAAGTCGAAATTGCTCTAACCTCGCGTGCTGTCGCTCTCTCTCTGCTTAGGTTGGCTTTATCGTAGGCAACGTCGATTGTTTTCTTAATCTAGCGGGAAATCATGGCGGATGAAGTTTCTCCTGTTTGGAGGTCAACTGGTAGGAACAGTTCATTTCTGCCTCTGCGGATGCCTTCGTGTTGGGTCCTGGTGAGGTAGAAGCGGAGCGCTCGGATGGGGTATAGAAAACGTTCTGGCTCATCTCCTGTTAAGTTTGTGAGTGCTGGAAAGGTTATGGCTTTTGTTAATTCGGGGAGTTTTGTGTTTTGGCACGGAAACCCGATCTTGGGTGGAGGGTTACTGAGGAGAAATTTGGCCGAAGATGCAGTAGGCCGGGTCGGCTGAGAGGGCTTGGATTTCAGAGCAGCGGGCACTGGCTGTTAGTGTTAGGAGAAAGACAGTTTTCCTGGTTAAGAGGTGAAGGGAGCTGTCTTGCGTTGGTTCGTAGGGGGCTTCCATCAGGGATTGGAGGACGATTGAAAGGTCCCAGTTTGCAACTTGCCTTCTTGATGTTGGACGATCGTTTTCAAAGGAGCGGAGGAGGGCCGAAATGCGGTAGTCGTCTAGAAGGTTAGTCTTGTCTGCTGCTTTGAATACTGAGTTTAGGGCTGAACGATACACAAGGATTGTTGAGCCTTTGAGCTTGTCGATGTCAAAGAGGTCGGTAAAGAATCTGAGCAGTTCAGGTAGAGAGGGGTTGATTGGATTGATCTCCCTTGCGAATGGCCTTTGAGGCGATGCGGGAGGCATCATCTTTATGAATTCCAGCCTTTTTGAGGAGTTTGATGATAGTAGCCACGCGTGAAGGTTTAGACTGGGAAGGTTTGGGTGAAGTTTCGACCCTTTTTGTTGAGACAGAAGGTCTGGGAGAGGAGGGAGGGTTCTTGGGGTGTCTACTAGCAGGGATAGTAGGTGTGGGAACCAAGGAGCTGATGGCCATAGTGGGGCTATTAGAAGGAGAGGCTTTGGCTTTCTTCGGCTTTTTAAAGTGCTTGGGGAAGCAGTTTGAATGGTGGGAACAGATATGCATACAGGTTGTGCCATGGGTACGTCACGGCGTCGACTGCGAGAGCTTGATCGTCCGGGATCGGGCTGATGTAGTGGGAAAGTCTGGCATTGTGCCTCGTGGCGAATAGGTCGATCATTGGGGTGCCCCATGTTATGAAGAGAGATTCGCAGATGGATTTCTTGAGACACCACTCCTCTGTTGGTGGTGAGCGGCGGGAGAGGGAGTCTGCAATGACGTTCCTGTTCCCTGGGATGTGGAGAGGAGGTAGGGTGATGTTGTTGTAAATGCAAAGGTTGAGAATTTCTGAGGTTAGGTTGTGAAGTAGTCTGGACTTGGTTCAACCTTCTTTCTTTATGTAGGCTAAAGCTGTGGTGTTGTCGGCTTGTATTTGGACAACTTGATTCTTGATGGTCGGGAGGAAATGTTGTAAAGCGAGGAAAATTGCATGGAGTTTGAGGAAGTTGATGTGCTGAAGTTTTTCTGCTTGCCAAGTTCCCGATATTTCCAGGTTGTTTAGGTGGGCTCCCCAGCCATGCTTTGAGGCGTCTGTGAAGATGATGTGATTTGGGGAAGGTTCGTGGAGTGGAACCGTTTTGGTGAGGTTAATGACGTCCGTCCACCAAAGGAGGCTGTTGTCAGGGAAGTCGTCGTGGAAAGGGAACTGGTGGTCCAGATTGAGGTGAGGGTTTGACCAATTGTCGATCCGGTGGTGGTGGAAGGGTCTTACCATCCATCAGCCGTAAGGGACGAGTAACGCCAGAGAGTCCATCGTCCCGATGAGGGAGTTTAGCTCCCGAAGGCTGAATGTTTGTTTTTTCTGGAATTGACGAATGTATCGAAGCAGTTCTTCTACCCTGTCGGGTGATGGAGAAATTCGGGCCGATGATAGATTGAATGAGGCGCCTAGGAACGTGAATTTTTCTTTCGGGGTGAGGCGTGATTTGGGGAGATTCACGCCAAAGCCTAGTTGGTTTAGGAAATTGATTGTTATGTTCCTGTCTTGGATAAGACGGTGGGGAGGTCGTGATTGTGTAGGGCCCAGTCGTCGAGGTATGCGCTTGCTTTGATTTGACGTTGGTGGAGGTGAGCTAGTATTGGTTTTAAAATCGTGGTGAAGACTATTGGTGCTGCGTTTAAACCGAAAGAAAGACAGCGGAATTCGTAAACTTGGCCGTCGTAAATGAAGCGGAAGAATTTCGTTGCAGATGGATGGAGTGGGACGTGTAGGTAGACGTCTTCCAGGTCTATGGAGATTGTCCAATCGTTTTGCTTGAAGAAAAGGCGGATGGATTCTAGTGTTTCCATTTTGAAGTGGGGATTGTCGATGTATTTGTTCAGCAGTTTCATATTGAAGATGAGTCTTTGACCCCCTGTCTTCTTTGTGCGAGTGAAGATGGAGCTGTAAAACCCCGGCCCTGGGTTTTGTTTTTTTGATGATCGTTTCCTTTGTTAAGAGGAGTGAAATTTCTGACGTGAGGGAGTGCGACACTGGGGCCGTGAAGTTCCACGGAGGGCTTGTTGCGAGCGGTGGTTTCGAGAGGAAGGTAGGCCGAAAGCCTTCTTTTATGATTGCGAGGACTTCTTGGTTGTGCGACAGGGATTTCCAGGCTGCGTAAAAATGGCGGAGTCTCGCGCCGACAGGGAAGCGAGAGAGCCGGTGACAGTTATTGATTGCGACGTGAGATGTAGCCGCCGGGGGATGAGTGTCGGCTGCGGCGGTCGGGAGTTGCGGCGCGTTTCTGGTTGAAGCGTTGATTGGCGCGTTACCGAGGCCGTCGGTCAGGCCGAAAGGGCTGTGGCTTGTCGGAAGAGCTGTCGTTGCGTGCGATATTTGCGGAAGCCGGAGGTTTCTCGGGAGAGGGACGGGCGCTTTGGTACCTGTTTGGTTTAGAAGACCGAAAGGCCAGCTTGTCTTGTCGGACAGCTTTAGGTTTGCGGGAAATATCCAGATGAGGTGCAAGTGTCTGAATTAGTCCCCGGAAGAGTGTGTCGGACTCGTGAAGCGGTTGGTTGCGTAGGTGATGTCTGGTTGATTCGTTCAGATTGTGTGCAGATTTAAGGGCGGCTTCCCTTAAAAGTAAGGTGTTATTAAATAACGCTTGTGTGGCCCAGTTTAGGGAGTAGTAGGTTGCAAAACTCGCTTTTTTAAAAAGTTGAAAAATGAGGGAAGACAGGTTACGGATTTCTTTGGGGCTTGCATCGGCCGATAGCTTTTCGCAAAGAGTGTTGAGAGCGGTGTTAAAGACATCCGCCTGTGAAGTGGCTCGTAAGCTTAGGCGTAAGCACTTGTCGTTGTCGTACAGGACAAAAGAAGGCACTTCAACTCTTTTAGTGATGGTGAGGGCTGATCCGAAATCCAGCTTGACTTTGCTGCGTAGGAATTCACATTCACGGTAAGTGTCAAAATTCTTGGGGTTGGTAGCGCCGTCACCGTGTGGCCGAAAGAAGCTTGATTCGCGGCCAGGTCGTGGTGCTGGGGGTTCTGTGTCGAGTAGCAAGGGATCGCCTTTGCCCAAGAGAGAGCCGCCGTTGCGAAGCAGGCAGGTGAGGAGGGTTGTTGATAGGCCCAGCAGACTACGGGGATTTGCGTCCTTGTCACGGAGGGCGAAACCAAAGCCAGTTTTAAGTCCTCTGTTTATCACTGGAGCATCTGCAGACTCGGAGGGTTTATACAAGAAACAGTCTGGGACTGTATCTTCTACTGTCTTGAGAAGAGATGCTAGAGGGATGGTCGAATCGTCATTGTTGTCGTCCAGAAAATGGATGTGCTTCGCGGCGGGCGATGGAGACGTCTGGGCGTGATGCAACTATGCATTAGGGTCGACCGACAGAGATGAATGCTTGCGTTTCTTGGCTGACGGATTGGAGGTGTGCAACATGCGTTTACGGCTTTCATGGCTTGTTGTGGACGCGACCCAGTCTTGTGTGCTAGCTCGATGAGCGGACAAGGTGCACGACGAGGAGGGGGGGGGGCATAGGCGTCTTGTCGGCGTAGTGGCAGAGTACACGTGGTTGTGGGCTTCACTGCAAGTGACACTGTGTTCCCTGCGAGATGATTTTGATGACAAGTCGAGAGGTAAACTGTTGAACGAAACGAAAGGCCCGCATGAGATGAGGCTTCACGGAGCTTCTGCTTGGTCTCCCGGAGCAGTGCCTTGGCGTGTCATACATCTTCTGCCAGGACCGACAGGGCAGGAGGAGGCGACGTGCGTTGACCGTCTTGTAGCGGGGAGTCGTCGTCGTTGCCGACATGCACGTCCCGTACAGCACCGGATGCGCATCGGTCGTCGCGGACGGGAGGGATAACAGGAGAGAAAGCAGCATCCGAGGTAGGAGCAGTGACCGACAGGGCAGCATCCATCGTCGGAGATGAAAGACAGGAAATCTAAAATCCAGGTGGGAGAACGAGGTGACGTGAAGGAACCTCTGGAGGAAAATGAATGCCAAGACATGTCACGTTCTCGCTTATATAGAGAGGACTGCGCATGCGCAGTGGGTCAAGCAAACAGGCGTCTACAAACAACTTGAAACCTCCAGGGAGACATTAATTGAGGACAATGTAATGCTAAATTATCAGGTTAATATGTTTGGCAAACAAAGAAACAAGCGTTTTGCACCCTTGTGTGCAGAAATACAATGGCTATCCAAGCAAGTATAATCTCTTTACCTGATTGAAGAGTTACATTATTGAAAACTATGTTTAAACATTAAGTAGCAACACACCGACTAAAACTATTTCTACATGGCGAGTAAGTAATAGACAATGGCGAGTGAATTTTAATATCTATTGGCCAAATGGCGAGCGCCACACAATTTACATTCATGAAGGTTGACCCCAGAGCCTGCTGTTAAACCTTTTTTAGTGACATGTTCATGAAAACATATATTGTGAGAGAGTGGAATTGTTGGCCCAATCCATTGTCAATACCTCCAGTATTGCTGTCTATAGAAGTCGTCAGGGAGTTAAGAGAGACGCTCTTTGATCTCACTCTCTAAATGTGGTGCTCTAATGTTTTACTTTTTTTTTTAATGTATCCTTATGGTTAGCCCTTTTTTTTTTTTACTTTGAAGGCCCTATGAATGCCTTTCTTACCAAACGGTAAATAAAAAAATAAACAATGATATCGTGCAGGCTATTCGAAAGACAAGATATGCTTGGTGCAGGTGCTGCGCAAGGTGGATAAAATTATTATCATCTAAAATTATAATTGCAATAAGTGGGTCAGTGAATGTAGCGATTTAACTTATTAAAAACAACACAAAGAAAAGCTTAGGATTTGAGGAGTAGTACGACGAGATTAGCTCTGATAATGTTTCTACATTACCGGTACCGATTCTAATTATATAGAAAAACGCCTTTTCAAGCTATCGACATAATTCAACTACCTTTCGATTCCTTTCGTCGTTGTGGTTCAGAAAATCATAACGAAAACTTGCGCAAACGCCTTTTTCTTTTATAAAATAAGTTTTAAAACACGTTAAAACGCTATTGACAACCGTGGTTAGGCCGGCATAACGCGCGACGATGGGAGTGCAACAAGAAAACCTGATTTCGACCAGAACATTTGTACACGAAAATTATCTTGTTCATTTGCGTCGGCATGGCTAAAGCGGTGATTTCTGATGGATGCGAACTGTCAATATTTCTTTACAGTGTGAAACATCATCCGCAGGGGCGCGCTTTGCGCGTACTATTATATACATCGAGAATTTGTGTAATCAGAAATAGTAAGACGCAAGCATTTGTGAAACAACTAAGTGTCATAATTTGTTCCTTGTGTCACATATGCTTGCGTTATACTATTTCTGATTAGACAAATTCTCGATGTATATAATAGTGCGCGCGCGCCCCTGCGGACGGCATTTCATACTGGAAAAAAAAATTGTCCCGTGAAGGATATAATTTCCGTTTACTAATGTTCTGGTCGAAATCAGGTTTTCTTGTTGCGCTCCCATCGTCGCGCGTTATGGAAGCCTAACCACAGTTTCAATAGCGTTTTAACGTGTTTTAAAACTTATTTTATAAAAGGAAAAGGCGTTTGCGCAAGTTTTCGTTATTATTTTCAGAACCACAAAGACGAAAGGAATCGAAAGGTAGTTCAATTATGTCGATAGCTTGAAAAGGCGCTGTTCTATGTAATTACCTGGTACCACACCCTTGTTCAAGACGTGACCCTTTCTCAAGCTCAGACTTAAGGTTCGGAAAAGGCAACTGTGGTACGGCCGAAAATGCTCAAGTCTGTGCTCAAGCAATGGCTTTTAAGTCAGTGCTTGAGCAAACAAATATCCTCAACTGTGGTACCAAACCCTTGCTCAAGACGTGACCCCTACTCAAGCTCAATAAGGTTGGGAAAGAAGGAACTGTACTACGGCCGTAAGTGCTCAAGTCTGTGCTTAAGCAATGGCTTTCAAATCATTGCTTGAGTAAACAAATATCCTCAACTGTGGTACCAAACCCTTCCTCAAGACGTGATCCCTACTCAAGCTCAGACTTAAACTTGTAGGTTGGGAAGCAACTGTGGTACGGCCACAACAATAACACGAGTAGACTAACTTATCGAAATCGAAATCAACCATATCAAAATCTGTGGATAACATGAATGAGTAACCGTAAGCTTAATCACTACCCGAGTACCACATATTTATAGTATCTACCTGAACAAAATGTGTGGTTAATTTTTCAAAATAAAGCCTACTTACGACGTCAAGTAAGAGACAGGTAGGCAACATTTACTAGAACCCGGGCATCATGGCCATCGGCCCCAGAAACTGAATCAATGAATTCCAAAGACCTTGGAATAGTAGTAGTAGATGAATTCGCATTCGGGAACCACGAGACGTTGGCGAGGTAAAGGTCTTCGTCATGACGTGAAATTGAAACGACGTCATTCACTACGTTTAAATAAGCCTGCCAGTGCCAACCGTACAAAGAATGTTTACCGCCACTCTCTCACATATACGCCAGTTAGTCCAAATGTAAAACGTCTCACTTTTCGCAACGTTTTACTCCTGTGATGTCCTAGGCGGGGACACACCTTAGCCCAGCGTGGGCACCAATGGTAATAAACACACGGACTACCAGAGTGTAGGCTACAGCTGATAAGACAGCGAACTTCCTGTTTACTGCTCCTTAAATACAGGGAAGTCATGTGATACACTTAAGATTATATACAATTATGGAACAGCCTATTTAGTGGTTAAAGGGTTATCTTGGTAGGGTTAACATATAGACATGAAATTGATGGCTGCCATTGTGGAGCACACAAGTGACGACTCCACAACTCCGACTCCCACTCCCATCGAGGAGGCCTTCGTTCTCAGTCCCGGTTTACAAACGCGAACTATCAACAATATTGTTGAACATGGTGCGACCTTGGAGGAAGAGTGCGACAGCTAGTCTAGTTGGTCAGTTTGGTAATACCATGGTTTTTCGATCAGCGTTTTTGGGTAAAAGTTGGGAATCTTCCATTTTTAGTTTCATTTACGCCAAAAATTTTTTCTACCGTTAGTGTCTGTCGTGTGCAGTATTGTTTAACTTCTATACAAGTATTTTCTATACAAGTATCTTGTAGTTAGAGTAGTGCTCTGAAAGCACCCAGTTTGCCCAGAAGGTCCAATATTGTAGCATGTATTCGGTGTATGGGACGCCGAGAGTTGGTGTGTGTTCGATGACTTTATGAGCATTCCGGCCAGCTGGCTGGTAATTAGCTCTTTCTTCTCCAAAATGAAAATCCATTTGTGTGCCTCTAGTGCCAGGTGTTTGAGCGGAACAATATGTACTGCAAATAGAAAAATACGATGATGATGGCTTTAATATTTGGAAGTGCCACTTTATATTAGAGTAGTTGTGAGAGGTGATAAGATGGCGGCGACCACTGAAGGGTTGTGTGGTAGGTGCAATAGATAAGTAGGTAACAGCGAAATCTTTGATGTGTGATTGTTGTGGAAGTTGGTTTCATATCGGTGAAGCTGACGACGTGTGAGAAAAACTTTCCCTTGATGTTGACGACTGCTTGTCTGCGAACAATGACTGATTCACTTTTGTGGTTCTGCTCGGCATTTCGTCCCTGTTGCACCTTGCACGCTCGCGTATCCTGCCAGGCCCACGTGCGGCGGAACCATCCGCTAATGGCGCTGCCGACGTTGCCAATCCTGTTCAATCCAATTTGCATGTTGCATGTTGACTATACTACTACTATTCCAAGGTCTTTGGTTGAGTCTGTCCAGTCTGTTGAGATTATTAAAACTGTCTGTAATGATCTACTGGCATCTGTTGAGAAACTCTTTTGCGATTCCCTGCAAAAATTTAGTGTTAATTACCCTGCTAGTCTTACTGTTAGGACATTATTTCATTGTATTTTTGTTTGTTTACATTTTGTTAGTATTCCGCACTATCGTTTCTATTTCCGTTTTGTTAGTCACCTTTTAGTGTTGCTCATGGAGGGCAGCGCCACTCTTTTGTTGTACATACCATAGAACTGTAAATAAACCTTGTAGATTTCTAACTAACACTACTATGCTTAAACTGAGTGACGAAGTTAACGATCTCAAGTTGAGTTTTAGTGACACCTTTGCTGATATTAGATCCTGTTGTGCCGATGTTGCTCGTATAAGAACCGAGGTACAGCTGTTCAAATCTGATCTCCAGTAGCAAAATTCCGTCTTGTTTAAGGACTTGTCTGATATTCGCCGAAATATTGAATGTGATTTGCAGTGAACCCGGGACAACATTGCCCTCCTGAAGCCAGAAGTCAAACTTGCGCTTGATGCTGCCATCTCAGACTGTGTGCCCAATTTCGAGTTGCATAAAAATACGGATAATGTCTTACAGTTGGTTCGGGATGAAGTTAGCGATTTGAAATCCTCCGTGAATGCTTCTCTTTCACATTTTTTTAATAAAAGTTCCTGTGTCTCCTCTGGCAATGTTGAGCTGCTTTCAGGTAATGGTGAACTGACCGAAATCAGAAGGTTGCTTGAGTCAATCGACAAATCAAATAAGCACGAAATCCCATCCCTGCACTTGCATGGTAGTTTGCATGACAGCCTGGCTACCTCCCCATCCTCCCACTCACGGACTGACCCTAAACACTCCATCGACAGGGCTATTGTTGCACAGGTTGCCGATGCCATACATGAGAACAAGGAACGCCAACGTAGAGCCCTTAGTGTTATTTTTTCGGCATTACTGAAGCTACCACTGGCAGTAATGATAGAGATTACGACCTGCATGATAAGCAACTCATTGGCAAGGTCATACGGTCTGTAAATCGACATGGCCCTCTTCACTGGTCCAACCTGCACCGCCTTGGGGACTACTACGATGACCAAACCAAACCGCGCCCCGTCAAGATCTCATTTGCCACCCCTGCGCAGAAGGCTGAGGTGCTTAAATGTGCCAAAAAACTGAAATTAATGGACGAAAGGTGGCTGCAAACAGTTTATATTCACCCTGATCTCACACTCATGCAATGTGCCGAGAAACGTCACCTCCTTCAGCAAGTCCGTCATTGCAGGTCGCTAGGCCAGAAAGTCCGCATTCTTAATGGGCAAGTCGTTCCATACGTACCCTACTCAAAGCAGGTACCCCCATGTATGACTGACCAGTCCCGACCACATACAGTGCTCCCGTTCTCACCTTCTGCTACATCCAACAAGAGGGATCAGGGCCTCCCATCCCCACAGGTTTCTGGCCTGTGTCAGGATGTCAGAGCCATAGGGAACACCCAAGCCGTTGTAGGCGCCCAGGCCGAATGACTCGTTACTCGATATGTTTATAACAACGTTTTCTGGATACCACAAACGTAGCCCGTGCAGTCCGACTACTAGACTTCCCATCATTTCGCCTCCCGGGGTTGATCCCCGTTGCAACTCTCCTCTCTCCATCCAACCTACTCCCCTGTGCAATTGCTCCCCACCCCCTCCCCATAACCCTCATGCCATATCTGTGTCATATCTGTGACTAATGTTAACAGTATTACCAATAAGTTAAATGAGTTGAGAGCTATTATCAGCACTATACATTCTGATGTACTTCTCCTATCTGAAACCTGCTGTAACGGTGAAGTTTTTGATAGTGAACTCCTGCTCCCGGGTTACCAGTTATTTCGTAAAGATAGGGCTGGTCAAGCTGGAGGTGGGCTTCTCACGTACGTACTCTCTAAGTGGAAAGCTGTTGAGATTTCACCCCCAGCAGAATCCTGCTTTGCCGAATCTTTCTGGATTAGCTTTAGTATTAATGTTGTCACTGCTCTTGTTGGGAACGTCTACCGATCCCCCTCTTCCAGCCTTCATGCTGATGGTAATCTTCTCGCTACGCTTGGTTGGGCCACTCAGAAAGCTGGTAAGCTTATCATAGGTGGAGACTTTAATGCACCCAAGATTGACTGGCAATGACTGACCAGCTCTGCTGCGGGCTACAACGAACTTCTGCTTGAATGTGTTCTGCACCTCTTTTTACACCAGCATGTGGATTAACCCACCAGGTACCGGGTGGGCACCAGGCCTTCCCTTCTCGACCTTTTGCTTACCAAGGATCATGATGATGTGCATTCTCTATGCATGCTGCCCCCGCTTGGGAAGAGCGACCATATTTGTATTCTGGCCCGCATGTCCTGCACCGGTAAATGGACTTCTAACGTGCGTCGGCCAAATTTTTCCAAAGCTAACTTCATTGCGATGAGGAATTTCTTTAGTTCGGTCACCTGGAACGACTCTATCCCCACTGATTCCAATGTCAACTGCCAGTGGTCCTTTTTTTCAAGTATGGTACTGGAAGGCATTAAGCGATTTGTCCCCCTGTCCTCACCGGGCCGTGAGGCCCCTGTTTTCTGGATGACCCCTGAAGTTAAGGCTCAAATCAAGGCCAAGAATGCTGCCATAAGACTGCATGGTGCCACTTCCACTGAATTTAGGAATGCTGTTACTGCCTCAGTTAGGAAGTGTAAGGCTGCCTATGAGAAAGAGCTTGTGGACAACATCTGTGATGACTCAAAATCATATTACAAGTATGTGAACACCTTTAGGTTGAATAAACCTACGCTGCAGCCAATTGCTGGTAATGATGGCACCCTCATCACCGATGAGAGTGGTATTGCCGAGACCATGAACACTTTTTTTCAGTCTGTCTTCACCACTGACCCTGATCCCGCGCTCCCCCCATCCACCTGTATTTCGGAACATTTCATTGATGCCGTCCATCTGACTCCGGACACTGTGTTTCGCGCTCTTACCAATCTCCAAACCAATAAGGCTTGCGGGCCGGACGGTATACCTGCATTGGTCCTCAAGGAATGTGCACAACAGCTTGCGGGCCCACTTGCCCACATCATGCAGAATTCACTACATCAGGCCACTCTGCCTACCCCCAGGAAAATGGCTCATGTAACCCCGATTTTCAAGAGCGGGAACAAGCAAGACCCAAGCAACTATAGGCCTATCAGCCTTACCTGCATCTGCTGCTCAATTCTGGTGTCGTTCATCAAGGCTGCAGTTTTGGACTTCCTCCTGGACCACGATCTCATTTCCCCAAAGCAGCATGGCTTCCTTCCTCAGCGGTCGTGTACATCGAATCTGATCCAAACCGTCCAGTACTGTGGCATGCACATGGACGCACATATCCCTGTAGATGTGATTTATCTTGAATTTTCAAAAGCCTTTGATCGTGTTCCTACCTCCAAGCTCCTTTGGAAGTTACAGAGGATCGGAATCCGTGGGGCTCTGCTTGATTGGCTGGCAGACTTTTTGACTGGTAGACAACAACGTGTCCTCATCAATGGCCATCATAGTTCCTGGAAGCCTGTTACTAGTGGCGTGCCTCAGGGTTCCGTTCTAGGCCCCATTCTTTTTCTTGTTTACATCAACGATCTGCCCACCTCCATTACCTCGAAACTTACAATGTTTGCTGATGACAACAAACTTGCTCGTGCCATCCGCGGACGTGAAGACCACCAGGCCCTCCAAAATGATCTCAACGGTGTGTCTCGTTGGTCCAAGGAGTGGCTTCTTTTGCTTAATATTCTTAAATGTAAAGCCCTTCACATTGGGACTAACAACCCCTGCCACACGTATTTCATCGATGATCTCCCCATCGCAAACACGACTGAGGAAAAGGATCTTGGGGTCATCGTGACTAATGACCTGAAGTCTTCAAAACAGTGATCCGCAGCTGTTCGCAAGTGTCAAATGGAGTTAGGGCGCATTAGGAGGAGCTTTTCCTACTTACAGCCCAAGTCCCTCCGCCGCCTATATACGACATATGTCCGTCCTCATTTGGACTATTGTAGTATCGTCTGGACCCCGTATCTTCTTAAGGATCATTCCAGCCTCGAAAGGGTACAGCGCCGTGCTACTAAGCTCTGCCCGCAACTTCGTCACCTTCCGTATCAGTCACGTTTGGCGCGTTTGGACCTTCACACCATTGTGCAACGCCATCGGTTTACTGACCTTGTGGAGCTATATAAGGTCGTGCATGGCCTGTATGGTGAGGAAATCAAGGGACTCGTCACCTTTTCAACAACGACCAATACCCACGCCCACAGTTTAAAACTGGCTAAGCAGCGGGCCCACTACAATGCTGCGAAGCACTCCTTCTTGCTCCGGACTGTTGACTGTTGGAACGGGCACCCCGAGAGTATTGTTGCTGCGTGTAGCGTGAAGTTTTTTAAGCGCCGCCTCACGGATTTTCTCGACCCTGAATGAGCCCCTGCTCTTTCACTCACTCGTCTTGGGCACAAGCCGTTGGCTTATAGGCCTGCCATTCATCTATCATAAAATAATTTACCGATGGCGCTCGCAATCACAAGCGGCAGTCGTATTTGCTAAAATAGCATTGTTTTGAGTTACGGATTGCTGCCGATCCTACGTGTTTTGTCCAAAAAATACCGAATATATGCATTGTTCCGGCCAGGAAAAATTTATGTGATGCCTAGAACATGTATAAACAGAATAACGACGACAAAACAAATATAGTACATAAAGTTTAAATTAGAAAACATATTCAATTTGAGATTTAAAAAAAAAACGATTGGGTTCAAAGGGTTTTTAATTGATTGGGTAAAGCTCGACAACAATGCAATATTTTTCATTGTTGTATATAAGAACATATGTCACTGAAGGCGGAATGAATTCTCCATTGTTGATACCAAAGAGTGGCATGTTTAATTGCATTGTTTAAAGCCCCAGTATCACGAAAACAATCGTTCGACGAATTGTCTGCTTCCTAGTAAACGATAATCTACCCCAAAACAAAACTTGTTAAAGGATTCCCGCCAAGCTTTCCGGCCGTGTGAAATCGTGATATCAAACGCCAAGCTCTTTCGCCAAGCTAATCCCACCAAGTAATAGTTAGAAGGTTAAATGAAATGTATGAAAATTGCTTACAGCGCAATTTTCAATTATTTCATTTAACGTTTGAAGTATTAGTCGGTGGGATTAGCTTGGCAAAAGAGCTTGGCGTTTGATATCACGACTTCCCACGGCCGAAAAGCTTGGCAGGAATCCTTAACAAGTTTTGTTTTGGGGTAGATATCAGCTGTTTTTGGTCCAAATTGATGAAATCCATTTGTTTTTCTTAGTGATTATGCGATGGAAACACCAATCTAGTTTTCTGGTCCATTTCCTTGTTTTTTTTTTTGGCTTTCGTTAATTTTGAGGACAGCAGTCACCATTTTTATTAGCACGGCCGGCAGGCAGTGCTTAGGCTATTAGAGTTCGTTAGCGCACGAGAATTTTCGAAAACTGGACCGGAGGCGGAGGAGCGGCTAACAATATCAAAATGTTGCAATGCTACTACATGTAACAATGGTGCAACAATACACGAGGCGCAGAAGATCGGATTGTAGCTCACTCGAACAAAATGCAACGGTGGTCGGGCGCGAGGAAAGTAACATTGTCGTGGTATCTTCTTATTACCGTTTTAACTCGTTGCCGAGACCAAAATGAAATGGTCTTGATTTTCGCTTAAATCTTTCAGTTTTAAAACATAGGACGTGAAGTCTTTAATTTTGAGGCCTGCCTCAAAATCGGCGGCCAACATGACTGAATGGCTTATTTTCTTCTGTAATGCGTGCTTCGGGAAGCCAGTTGCATTGTTTTTGTGATTGTTTGCATGATAGTGCATCTGCCTGCAACAATACAGAATCCACTATCCATCGAGCTGATAAATGCTAAATCTAGACACACGCTAGTGTGTTGCCATCAAATAATGAAGTTAGACCAAAGCTTGGGCAGAACCTGAGTACAAATACGCATTTCTAATGTTCCGTTTTTTTGCAAACAAAATTGGGTGGGCATTGGACATACCATGCACAACATAGACCAAATCGTACCACTTTCAATAAAAAGGACGCGAAAAAAGCCAACAAATTAACTGAACAAAAAACGGCTTCGCCGTTTAGAAAAAAAACATTAGAGCTCGTATCCCCATACTCACAGCCGTGAAGGTACACGAATAAAAACAGATTAGAGTTCACTCGAACGCAACGAACTGTAATTTGAACTCCAATTCCAGGGAACAATGATTGTGACATGCCAGCCTCCATGCACACGTAAACAAATATGTACATCACTAATCAATCAAACAAAACGGTTGGATATTTAAAAAAAAATACCCACACAAAATGAACACGCAAGTACTCACATGAACTAGAACTAAAACAGAAACCATCAAACACAAGCAAAATAACTGCCTAACTAGGAGTCTGATTGTTTCAGAAATTATAAATGCACACAAAATACAAACATAGCCACTCCCACGAAACACACTTAAAATATAAAATTACAAACCCAGACAAATATTAAAAAAAAAATTGTATGATACACAAATTACGCACACACACACATACACACGCACACAAACATTTAACATTTCAAACACAAACTGTGTTCACTTACTGACATAACAGTTACGTGAAAACAGTCATTATTCCCTGGAATTGGAGTTCAAATTATAGTTCGTTGCGTTCGAGTGAACTCTAATCCGTTTTTATTTGTGTACCTTCACGGCTGTGAGTATGGGGAGACGAGCTCTAATGTTTTTTTTTACGGCGAAGCCGTATTTTGTTCAGTTAATAAGATAGCATTTCATATTAGTAATGAAGACGAACGGATTTATTTAATATTCAGTTTGGCATTGTTGCATAATAACAATGTTAATGTAAAACAATCAATTTGGTCATTTGGCGCTCCCTAACCCCTGAACCACTTGACCAATTAGAAAGGTCCATATGAAAAGCGCACATCTCCGGAGCAATACCTATAAAATGAGCTAAAAACCAGCTTTATTCACCGCATGGAAGAATTTATTTTCGTGATACAAAAAAAGTGTTACCAGTAGTAAGTAATTAGGCAAATATCAACGTTATTCACGTTGTTTTTCAACAAGAAAACGGTAAGCTGTGTGTTGTCAGGCGACCAAAGTCTCCCGATTAAACAAGTTTCAGCCTTTTCTGTCGCATAGTTATTTATCCTCAGATGGCTGAAAACAGCCAAACTACGTTTGCCGTAAAGACACAACGTGTCTAGTGGTCGCCATGCTCATATACAGGGTGGTCCAAAAGTCGGGCCTACCTGAATATATCCTAAATGGTGTCAAATATCCTGAAAACAAGTTAATAGTAATAAAGAGTAAACAGCGGGGATTCAGATGAGTGTAAAGACGATGACCTTGAAGACCGCCATCAAGGTCATCGCGTTGCTAACTTCTAAAGGAAGCACCGTAGACCATCAGTGCAAATTTGAAAGTTGTAGGTAATCATTAAAAACTGCCAACCCAAGAAACAGAATGGAAATCCATGTAGAAACGCCAGAGTTATGTGCAAAATACCCTTTTTGCACATACACTTTACTGCAAGAGCTACTTGTCAAGCAGTGAAGCAAATGGAAAGGTTAGAAGGCAGTGACCAGCTAGCATCTCCGGTCTGTTGTACACAATTATCCCAACGCTGTTTATTTCATGTTTGTTTGTTGTTTTACGGGTATTAGCCTGTTTTGTGTATTTCATTGCGTGAAATATGAACAATGTTTCTGTCACCATTTTATTGTTCAGAACCAACGGGTGTGGTATGTGGTCAGACATGTTATTAGTGGGTTCTAAACAAATAACGTGGGCGTACATAACTGTAACGAACTTGTAAATAAATTAATTGTAAATAACTTTGTAAACAACTACAAAAGCTGCAAACTTGCAACTTGAAGGCTGTTTTCGTAATCTCTACTACTGAGTCAGAAATGGAGGATTAATTTTGACCAACAAAGAGGGGGGGGGGTTAGGGCCCAACTTGGACCATCACGTTTGTGTGGAATAAAAGTAAGATGGAAATCAATCAAGAAGGTGCTCGAAATGGTGTCCCATCTCATTGCGGCATGCTTGTGCCCGTGACGTTGTGGAATGTAGTACCCGTTCGAATGTTGCTGCTGGGATGGCTCTACATGTTGCAAAGTTGTGGGGGTTTCATACACTTGGGCTTTAACGTGGCCCCACAGGAAAAAGTCCAGCAGAGTTAAATCTGGTGATCGAGCAGGCCAAGCCGTTGGGCCAGCTCGACCGATCCACTGTCCTGGGAACAAAGCGTCCAACCACTGTCGCACAGTTCTACGGAAATGGGGTGGGGCTCCATCAAGTTGGTACCAAATTGCCTGCACCGTCGCTAGTGGCAGGTTGTCCATAACGTCAGTTACAACGTCATCTACAGTGAGTTCAAGGTAGCGTTCCCCATTTAGAGTTCTATCGTAGAATACTGGGCCAATGATGTGGCCATTTAGGATCCCACACCAGACATTAAACTGCCATTGTTCCTGATGTCGGGCTTCTCGCAACCAGTGAGGATTCTCGTCTGCCCAGTAGTGCACATTGTGCGTATTCACGATGCCATCCCGTGTGAATTGCGCCTCGTCCGTCCAAAATACATGATTGAAAAATAAAGGGTCAGCAGTAGTTCTTCCCAAGAACCAATCGCAGTACTGCAGACGGGGGTCATGATCTGTTGCTCGCAGCGCCTGATGAAGATGAACATGGTATGGATGGAAACTGTTCCTCTTCAGGACACGTAGGACAGACTGATGACTGATATCAAGTGCCCTTCCAACTGCACAACTACTGGTGTGCGGGTTTTCGGCTACTGCTGCGAGAACCATCACACTATTGTTGTCGTCTGTTGCAATTCGAGGCCGACCTGTTCGAGGACGGGCTACAATGCTGCCCGTTTCCAGGAAACGAGCAAGTGTCCTGTTGAACGTTCGTATTGTTGGATGCCTTTGTTGAGGATGCCGTTCTGCATAAATTCGAAGAGCTTCACGAACATTTTCGTGGGCCAAACCATAGCACACGATCATGTCCACGAGTTCTGCATTGGCGTAGGCTGCCATCTGAAATTACAGTGTTCTGTGTATGTGGCTGAAATTTGCTAAAGTGCAGTTAATTATTTACTCATCAGCCTAACTGAGAGTAGTTGAAGTACGGTTGAACTGCGCTTAAGTGCAGGTAATTAATGTCTCATCAGCCTAACTGAGAGTAGTTGAATTATGGCTGA
>JAHWFP010249559.1:0-32319 GCA_023313725.1 Lithobius niger
TGTAGAAATCGAAGAAGAAGAAACCGAGTTGGGGGTGGCACGATACAAAAATTTTTTATCCCGATAACATTTCTAAAATCTTTGCGATAATCGATAATATCTCGATCAAACAAATTTCGAGGCTGCAATAACCATTTTAATTATTTTTAATAAACAAGAATTTTAAATACAATAACTGCTGATGCTAAAAAATCATGAGCCCACGGCTCATATGTGGGTTGGGACAGGTAAAACGACAGTTGAAGAACGGAGGACACAATTTATGGTAGGTTATTCGTAGAAGCCATCATAACCAAAACCAATGCTCCGATTATTTGTGAAAAATAAAAGAGCGACATAGGTTTTAGTATTACGTTCCAAAATTCTCATTCTGAAAAATGGACCTCAGTCGGAATACTTAGATTTGTAAAACGAAATGTAAATGAATAAAAAAATTAATAATATTTTGGCACAGCTTGGGTTAAAAAAAAAATATTAAAACCCAGTCGTTGATACCAGTCTAGACCGCCACCTTACCGGATGCCAGATCGTTTGGTAGAGTTGATGGGAGAGGAAGAAACCTCTCATTTGGTAGTTTTCTTTGTTAGGAGGAGGGGGGAGGGGGAGTAAGTTACGGTGAGCAATCCTGCATATTGCATTGTCGCGTCTCGCGATAGCTCTGTATTACAAATACTGATCACAGTTTTGCTCGTCCGCTCTTCATCATACCCACGTCGCTATGCTTATCGCAGTTGGCTGTGACCTCAAAAGCTCACCTGCTCGCGTCGTAATACGTCATTTACATTGATTGAGAAATGTCACACGATAATCACAAAAAGGCACACTTTCACAACGAAGATAGTCTACTAACTGCAAATTTTCAACTACTAACTGTAACTACTACAGTTAGTAGTTGAAAATTTGCAGTTAGTAGACTATCTTCGTTGTGAAAGTGTGTGTTTTTGTGAGTGTCGTGCGACATTTTCCAATCGTTGTTGTGTTTCACAGTAATATGAATAACGGTGTTTTTACTGTCATTTACATTTTTATCATCATCTTTCCCGCTGTAATTTTACAAGAGAAGGTATCGTCTCGACCTTAACCACCAACTAAGAGCGATAGCATTCTTCATTCAAACATAATGTGTTCATAATGCGTGTTAACTTTTGTTAAGTAAAAAAGTGCACGATTCAGGACGAGTTACATTAATGACCAGCCAATTTCTATTTTTCTTCTACAGCTGAAGCTCGCTATTTTTTATTTTTCTATTGAAAGTGATCGTATAATGAATTTGGAATTCTGCCTATATTTAACATGTAGAAAAATATCCGGGCTCCTCCGTACTACAGCTACGCACTACCCAGTTGGTCGCGAAGCGGGCTCACATGTTTGTCGAATTGATACTACACAACTGTTACACTAAATAATATTACATTAAATAATACATCGCTGGATACTTCCACCGGTTATACAATGACGGATTACCTGATTAGCGGAAGCTATTTGTTCAACATAACATTATGTGTAAAATACGGGGACAGTTACCAGCTAAGCGCAAGGTAGCTGCCATTTTTTTTTTATCGATTCGCCCAAAGAAGAATGACAGATAGGACTCAGTTTTCCGTGTAATATTGTCAAAACCTGAAACGAACTAGTTTAATTCCGGTTCAACTTCTTTTCCATACGGACGTATAATTGGGAAAAATTCTTGATCAAGGACCTAGAACCAGGGCTCGAAATAGGCGGTATCGCATCGCAGTTTGCACCACAATTTTAGACGTGAGCGATACAAAATCGAAATTTGCGTAGCAGTTTAGGGACGCAAGATCATGGCAAAAGAACTTATAACTAAGTTAAAAAATCCTTAATTCCAATCCCTAGCCTACAGGGTTAGGTTATTTTATACAACGTGCAAAGAATGAAATTGAACGATACACAATCGTAACAAAGCATCAGAATACTTAGGTGTTAAAAAAAAATGATGCAATTTATACACCACACAGTCACATGCTCTTGTTTTAGCTGAACCATCAATTAAAATGAAAACGCCCTTTTACCTGCCAAGAAAAATATATTATAGTGTTCATGAAAACTGCTAGCCATTATTTTGTGATTGCTACACAAATTTTTATTTTGCATCGCAATTATGCTACGCAAATTTTTCTGGAAATTTTGAGCCCTGTAGAACCCTTCATAGACTATATCACCATAAACTCTTCAATAAAAAGCCTACAATTTGGTGGCACGTGTTCTCACTGAAAGTCATGGTTAATCCACTGACATTTTTGGGACTTCCGGCCTGACGTTTAATAAGTGATACGACTGACCCGTTTGAATAAATGACTTGAGTGGAACGTGACGTCACTAGACAATAGTCCTTTTTTCTCCTACTCTTATTTTGATACCGGTAACTGCTTTTATGCATAAAATGCAGGAGCAGTTAAAAAAAAATCCTTGGCGGAAGCCTACAGTGCAACCTTCACAAATGTGAATTCTGTTGCACTTGCCATTTGGCCAGTAGACATGAAAATGCACTTGCGATTGTCCATTACTTCCTCACCATTCAGACACAATTTAGCAGGTGTGCTGCTACTTAATGCTTAAATATTGTTTGCATTAAACTAACTTAGCAATCAGCTAAAGTGGCCAGCCACAGTATTGCATACTTGGTTGGAGAGCCTTTGTATTTCCGCATGCAATGCTAGAAACTACTTGATAATTGATTGTTGAAAACAGATTGTTACGCACAATTTCAGAATTAAAATACTGTACCAGTATTCTTGCAAATTTTCAACAGACCGACGACGTCTGTCTTCATCAGGCCTAACCTACACAACTCAAACTTTTGTCAACTACATCGTCACCGTGGAATTCAGCGTTCGAAATCTGCGCACGTGCATGGCGTGGCCTCCTATATTTATCGTGCTGGTTCATCCACTGCTTTGTGAGTCGCCTGGAAAACTCATCCCTAAGGAGGAAACGAATTCCCGGATTGGATGGGCCTTGAGTGTTCATCAAAACGGCGTCATTTTTAACATGTTGCTGGATCGCAAGGGATTCCAGTCCCCTCAAGTGCCGATCATGTGGGACATTTGATTTTAGAAGTGTAGTAGTTCTTCCCCAGCCAATATCATGCTTTGTCATCATGTGATGGGTAGCGATACTGTTGCTATACACTTCATTCCTCGTGACATCCATATGCTGTCCTACCCTCGTTCGGACGCCCTTCCTAGTCTCACCTATATAAACAGCATCACACCCATCACATGGCACACAATATACACCTTCTCTCGTATTTTTAACCCTAGCTAACACTTCATTTTGGTCACTCCCATTCTCCACCTTCTTTCTCTTCTTAAGGAGAGCATCTTTCAGGTTGTTGTCATTCCTGAGAAAGGTTTTGAAGCCTCTTCTTTCTAAAATTCCCTTCAGTCTCTCGCTCGTTCCTTTTAGATACGTAATTCCGACTTTTTTGGTCTTTGTCACATCATCCTGCACAGTAGGTCGTTTTTGTCCCTTCGTTAAAAGCGCTTTTTTCATCATCCTGGTTAGGAGTCCCGGAGGATATCCAAGTTTTATAAAGCGCCCCTTAGCATTGTACAAATGTGGCTGAGCAAGCTGGCTGGAGGAAGAGTGCCTCACAATCCGATGAAACTCATTCTGCGCTATGGCTTTTAATTGCTCTGCTGGATGTCCTGACGTATAAAGAATTCCTCGTTCAGTTGCCATCTCTTTTCTAAAAGGTTGATACGTGAGGCGTCCATCGTCTTCTCGTCTGATTTTCACATCCAGAAATGGGATAGAGCCATGAACTTCAGTCTCAACAGTAAACGCCAGATCCTCGTGCCAGTTATTTACCATCTCATGAATCTTCTTCAACTCCTTCTTCTTTAATACAGCCAACACGTCGTCGACAAAGCGCTTCCACAGCCTATCCTCGGTGATTGAAACCCGGACAAACGCATCTAAATGCTGCATCACCAACTCAGCGATGATCGGTGAGCACGAATACCCCATCGGGGCTCCTCTTATCTGCCAGAAAGTTTCCCCATTAAACTCGACATAGATGTGTACCAGCACTACTTTTAACAACGCTCTGTCCTTCTTGAAATCTCCCCTTGGAATATTATGTATTTTCGCCGATTCTCCCAACATCTCCAGAATCATCCGATGTGACAAACTGGGAAACAACTTTATTACGTCAAAGGAGACTAATATCTCGTCCTCCTCAATCTTAAAACCATCCAGCTCATTTAGGAGATCTTCGGTCTTTTTCAGCCTGCTCGGAGAATCCACATACTTTTTCAACAGATCAGCTACCTTCCAATCAATCTTTTGGCATGGACCTCCCTTTGCCGATGTAATTAGTCGAAGGGGCCTGCCTTCCTTATGCGTCTTTACCTGAGCAAAGATCTTGGGTAAATAATGTGGTGGTTTTGGAGCAAGGTCCATCTGCTCCTCCTTTGTCAGATGTCCTTCCTTCTTCAGGCGATTCAGGCTAAACCACACATCATTTACACATCATCACAAAGCAGTGGATGAACCAGCACGATAAATATAGGAGGCCACGCCATGCACGTGCGCAGATTTCGAACGCTGAATTCCACGGTGACGATGTAGTTGACAAAAGTTTGAGTTGTGTAGGTTAGGCCTGATGAAGACAGACGACGTCGGTCTGTTGAAAATTTGCAAGAATACTGGTACAGTATTTTAATTCTGAAATTGTGCGTAACAATCTGTTTTCAACAATCAATTATCAAGAATGACGAACTTTCAGAGTAGAAGCCGTTATGGAATTTTCAATGTAGAAACTACTTGTTTCTAGCCAGTGGTTTCCGAGATATCACAATTTAAGCATTGGGGTTTGCACGATAATTCAGATACAAGTGCGATACAATAATACTAAAATTTGTATCGCGATATTATCGATTATCGTGCCACCCCTAAACCGAAGTGTTTCTAAACACGTACAATTGGCAGTACAGTGTAATAATTTAATTTAATTTTTGTTTTACCACTTGGAAATATATTCTGCATTCTTCACATTAAAAGAACGCTCACTATGGTATATTAGTTCTAAATTGACTTTGTGTTGTCCGTCTAATGCTAGGACTCCGTTACTAAAGCTACTAGACATCAGCGTAGCCATTCAACGGAATATCTCCGAAAGTATTTGAGGTAGGAATTTCACCTCAGAACTCTTTAATTTCAGCATCAAAGCTCTCTTGTCACAAAATTTTAACCAAATCGGAACAAAATTGCAAACGTTATCATAGCCCAAACAAACAAAATCCAAATTCAGTTGACTATTATACCTAGCTGGCTTCGATCGCTTGACCAATAATATTCTTCTGCTAACTTGTCTCTAGAGCCCAACTGTGCTTTTGAAAGTGTGACCGATAGATTAACATCTAAGAATGTTTCAAGATCCTAATCTAATCGGTCACATTTTCATTGCAATCTTTCCACACCCTCGATAATAAAAAAAAAAAAACACCCAGATAACGTACACTCATATATTTTTTTGAACATATTTTGTTTAATAAGGCCTTGGTGTCACTATTATCAACCAACCATAACAACACGTGTCTGTCAGCTACCTTTTATAGAAAGTAGGTTTATTAGCAGTGAAAGACTCGGATTGTAAAACAAATACTTTGCTAAAAAAAAATCATGCACGATTACTTCGATTTTTGTGTGTTTCGTCAACTGAATAGGACCTGGGGTGGAGGACTAAGAAACTCCATCAACTCCAGATTTCATTGCTCATTTGGTGGATGGCATTTGTTTTTTTTTTGTGTGTGTTTTGGTGAGAGCAAGGAATGATGTATTGAAACAAATCAAATCCACAATACATTACAGATTAGTTCATTAGGCTACCTTCTGTGATTTGTGTCTTGGGGGGGGGGGGGGGGAACGTTACAAACCAAACTGGTGGAACGATTTTAAGAAAAATGAGTAGGAATATTCGTTGAACATAACTATGCTGAACATTCTTTGTAGCCTACTATGTACGAACATGGACATAGGCCTACAATGTTTTGCAATGGATAGATTATTTTGGGTGTGGAGTTTTCGCTATGGGAGGTCTTGTTGTACGTAGCCTACCAAATTTACCCAAATTTGGCAGGAATAGTTTTTCAACATGCTGAGCAACGTATATACCTTCCTTGCTTTGTAATGCCAATTTCACTGTGTGAATTGCGCTTAAAATTTTATGTTTTTTTTTTGTGTAGGCTAGATCTTCGGTAGTTGATACACGTTTCTACCGTATGGCCGAAGAACTACTAGCACATGCTCAGAAAGTAAATGGTCATCAAGACGCAATCATCAGCGAGTCAGATTTAACAGATTTTTCATCTGTAATTGCCCACGGCAACGACTATGAAGCAGACATAACTTGCAGCATTGAGCGTGATGAATATAACAAGCATGATTTAGACAATACCAAAAACACACAACTAGGCTAAGTAAGTAGTAAACAATGCACCACTCAAAAGAGCTATAAGAACATTCCTGTGAAGATGCCTACTATCTCGGGCAATGAGGCAAAAGGAGCTGGAGGCCTGACAAATACCACAAGTTACACCACAAGAATTTGCAAATGATCCCCACATGCTCACATGAATCGCAGCAGCACCGAGGTTGACCATATTGATGTCGAGCAAGGATCAATGCAAATTATACTAATGCACCTGAGAAGCCTAATGGAAGTGAAACGATGGACGCTGAACAACAGGAATAAACTGCTTCTACTTCCACTATTAAGGATTAATGAGAAAAGCAGTGGTGTCAAGCGTAACAGTCGCAGACGCAACCGATCATCGAAAGAATTTGAAAGTTCTTAGTCTAAAAACTCTAGGAGCAATAAGAGAATCTCGGGGCAAAACACGAAACATGCATGGGAAAACTGTGAGTGAAAATGGTGTACAAAAATTCATCTTAAAATGACATCTTTAAGATGTCTGAAATTTATTATCACTGTCTACGCCATTTACCGGTTTTTGCATACAAAAAGTTGACTGTTCCAAGTGCTGATAGAAGAGAACAGGAGAACAACGCAATGAATTATGCAAACGATTCTGTAATGGCAATTACATCCATTTTGACATGCATGTTTGACTTTTGGATCACTTACACAATAACTAAACACAAGAATTGCGGTAAGAATATGTTACTTATGTCCGATATAACAATTACTGCATCACCAAAACACGACACGGAGGTCGTCATTGTTTTGCTGGAACGCGTAGAAATTAATGCCGACAGACGGATCTCTTCGATTTTGACTCGCAGCCGATTGAGATAGCTGTATTGACTGTGAGGAGCTCAAGCGTCTGACGGCCTTAGCTGGCCGGCAGTGTAGTGGCTAGCTAAGGTCGGCAGACGCTTGACCTCCTCACAGTCAATACAGCTACCCTAATCAGCTGCGAGTCGAAATCGAAGAGTTCCGTCTGTCGGCATTAATTTCTGCGCGTTACAGCAAAACAACGGCGACCTCCGTGTCGTGTTTTGGTGATGCAGTAATTAAATTGTTATATCGGACTCTTACCGCCATTCTTGTGTTTAGTTATTGTGTAAGTGATCCAAAAGTCAAACATGCATGTCAAAATGGATGTAATTGCCCTTTAAAGACTAAACATCACAAGACAGTATGGTATCTTGTAGATGTTGTAAAGAATGAGCTACGAAAGTGATGGCTCCTCACGGATCCTTACAATAAAAAAGGAATTAAAAGTTAGAACTTCAATCAAAAGCATGGTAGAGTTTGCAAGGTGTATTCTTTTTGACTAGCCTACACTTGATATCAGTGAACAAAGTCAAAAGGAAAGTCTGTCAAAACCTTACAGACCCAAGTCCCCATCAGTAAGGCAAAACAGCAAGACTTCAAAAGTTTGTGCAAAGACCACATCATCCCCAAACATTACATGAATTTTACAATGGGCTTATCGATTCTGCTGCTGTCTGAGACGTTGTTCAGAGACAGATGTTGAAGAGGATTAGTAGGAAGTAACTTAGCCTACACAATATATAGTGCTCCTGTCTTCATCCTTCATCAGACCACCACAAGAAGCTTATTTACAAGATTTACATTGTTACATCAGGAGCCTATAGACGACATGCATTGATCAATCATCAACGTGCACAGCCGTGTCCTAGCCGTTTGCTATTTCTACAACGCTCAATGCACGTCGGACAATGTAAATCTTGTAAACATGCTTCTTGTACTGGTGGCTGGTAAAGACAGGAGGAATATATTTTTTCCATCTTTAGTCATTGCAGCCTGTCGAAAATTCGCAAATCGGTAGGGTTTGTTGTTTTTTAATTTGAGCGTGATTTCGTGCCGTGGAACGTAGAAACTATCCCTTGGAGGGGGCTGTAGGGAAAGTTTCTACGTTTTCGTGTAATTTTGCCTTAGTTAAAGTGTGGTTTTCAGCAATTTCGTCAATTTTTTCGGGAGTTCCTTTACGTTGGAGGGGGCCACAGCCGCCTTTAGTGCCTGGGAGAAATTATTAACCCTCTAGTGACCTCCCCACACCCATGTACACAGACTTGGCATGGTTATGACCATTTGGCGGTGAAGTGGTGGTCGTGTGTGAGACTGGCTGCCAAGTTTTCAGTCGATTTGCGCCCATTGTAGACGTTTTGACAAACTATCTAGGTCGAGCAGCACACCTTCGGATTAGCTATGGTTGATGATTCATTCTTGAGGATGAGCTATGGATATCGGTTCTTTAGCATACGATTTATATTATAAGGGGGTGCCAGGAAAGCTAAATCAACCAGGAACAATTAGTGCAAATGTAGCAAGCCCAACTTCCCCCCTCAAAACAGAGCCCCACACAGAATGAGTTGTGCTGCCCGCAAAAATATACCTACAAGGCCGCTATTTTTGCTCCCCATTTACGATCACCTAACATAAATCTACGGCACGGCAGTAAGTCAGCACTTCTTACACAAACGCATCATTTGTTAAACAAGATTTAATCGAGAGCGCAAGTGTCCGCACGGATTTATTGCTCTTTTTTTTTTAAAGCCGATCTTCGTTCTCGCTAGTCAACTTGCGTAATTAAAAAAAAAAGGAACATGCATTTATAAAAGTTTGTACTTGCCTTAGGGGTTGGATGATGAGCAATATTTCAACTTAAAACACCGTCTGCAAGTAGTTTGTCCTAAAGTATAGGCACATTTCGTCCAAGATCAGGGCCAAACCTTGCCATTGTTGACATTTAAGTCACAGGCTCTAGCGGAACCAAACTCATCACATGACCTATGCCGTCAGACGAGCAATCTTTCTTAGAATTAGGAATTGATTAGCATATCTCAAACCTTACTACAGTGGTGATGATTTTTTTATAAACCTTCTTCAAGAGCATTCATTAAATGAAAGCATATTTAAAACAGTCATAAAAACAAAGCAGTACGGGGTTAACGAGCCAGAAATTGACGATTTTAAGTAAGTCTAAACGCGCTATTCTGGGTTTAAGTGACTATAACTAGAATAAGTAAAACTTGCACCACTGATGTCATAATCTACCTGGATTGAAGTTAGTGCGAGAGGGTCATCAGCCACGATGGACGGCGGCCGCCAACAAATAATTTTTTTTATACATACCCGGGCCAAAAACTTTTTTTTATACAAACTGTTCGAATCTGAGGCGTCCTTTCTATCTCAGGTGTGCTGGCATCACGTTTTTGGCCGGACAAGTTTTTGTGCGCAGGTTTCTGATGTTATGTAATTAGCAGCAGCAAGCGCGATGGCGCGAGCGAGGCACGTAATTTGGAAAACTACGAAAAACTGAAAATCATCATTTTCTTGGGATCAGCGTATCTGAGTAAAAAAAGTTATATACGGACGGCGGATCCATGGCATCTTCGGATGTCGCTCTTCAATCGGATCACGTTTTTGGCCGACCAGCGTGCGGGTTTCTGAGGTTATATAATCAGCCGTAGCAACCGCGAAAGCGGCAGGTAATTCGGAAAAGTATGAAAAATTGAAAATCATCATTTTCTTCGGATGCGAACAGTTCGTGTATAAGTTATATGCCGCCGCTTATAGTGCGGATGTCAGTCGTCAACCGGATCACGTTTTGGTTGGACTAGTTTTTGGTTGCGGGTTTCAGCCGAAGCGAGTGCGGTAGCGCGAGTGAGGCACGTGATTTGGGGAACAAAATTGAAAATCAACATTTTTTTGGAATATGGAAAGTCCGTGTAAAGTAGTTATTATGCTAGCTGGCAAGTGTGTTACCGCCACGCCCCCACCATGCATCATCAGTAAATTTCAAACGCTACAACCACCACGCTGGGCAATTTGCTTCCACGGGGCGCCGCCGCTGGGCAGGTTACTTCCAAGATAACTTACATTTTCTGCTTAAATGTATATTCTGCTATGTTCACATGGCGCGCTGCCGCCATCTATTTCAAATGGAAGTAATAATCAGCTAATAGGCCTAGATAACCAAATAATCGACGGTCCCGTTTGGTATGAAAGTGACACTATCACCGACTGAAAATCGTACAAAAGTACCATGGCGCCATCAAGCGGCAGTGATTTCATTAATCTTTACAGCTTGCTCCCAGGTGTATGAGGAAGTACTAAATTTTCACTCCATAATTAAAATTAAAATGGCACTATCACCGATTGAAAGTCTCCGAATTGGATAAAACCTAGTACTATTTAGCTCTTGCTTGCATTTCGCAATGGAATGCACACGGCCATTTCTTTTAACGAAACAAACAAGACACGAGCCTACCTAATTAAGTTTCCTGCACATTAGGCGACCAAGCTGCATGACCAGGTCACAGGGGCTAGGCACGCGATACGCTTACACACGGAAACACTCACGCGAGCACAGTGTGTCACGAAAGTGCGGCTTAGTGTATGGGTTTTTCCAAAGAGGGACATGTTCATGAAGCACTGCGTGTCGTGTGTGTGCGTCGAAAAGGCGCGTCTTAGTCCAGTGACCACAGTGGTGGAGGGTGTTTGTGCCCAGAGGGTGCGACTTAGTCCAAAAATACTAACATTGGCACTTATCCATAAGGGTTCTCTTCTTTGATGAAGCCAAGTGGATCTTGACAGATGCAGTCTGTAGTTCCTAGTCCTGTTTCGTTAGTGATGATTCCAAGATGTTGTTTCCATGCTGCTGACCCTCTGCCTGCTTCACTGCTGACGATGCACCTGATCCTCACAAGCCTCTGATTTCGGAAGAGTTGGACATGTCTTGCTGAGTAGCGTCTAGTTTTAGTTCCTTGTCTAAGTGATTGTTTTCAGCTGCGGACTGATCAGTGTCTCGTGGGATGTGATCGTCAGAGTTCATCGTGTTGTGTCTTTGAGTTGAGGAAAATGTAAGCACTCGAACTGAGTGTGTAGAGCAGAGAAGCCAAAAGTGCACAATATCAACACTACCAGACGTTTCGAACTGACTCCAGTCTTCAAGTTGACATTCCGATCACTTCATTCCATGGATTGCTAAAATGGTGAGACTGTCACTCTCTCTCTACGCATGGTCCGTGCGATTTAATGATGAACCCTGCTGCCCCACTCTTCTCGTCCAGGTCTTGGAATGGGTTGGATTCTGTTGACAAGAAGCACTCGTAGTCGTCTTCTTTCATGGTCTCCGTATTGGGTCTTTGGTGGCTGTACCTGGGTGGTTCACGTCAGCCTCAAACTATGACTCTAATGAGTCAATGGGGTTCGTCCTTCTTCCTATTCCAGGTCCATTTCGGTGATGGAATCTGACGATTTCAAGTCGCCGGAGTATTGCCGATTTGATTCCTCGCCTGCGAATCGAGTTGGTTCTGCTTCTCCTGTATCTTTGGTCTCCCGGCTCGCTCTCGACATTGCTACTGCCTGCGGTGATGGTGGTGGCCCAGTAGATGGTGGTTGGATGCCAGTAGAGTTCTATGTCATTGGCATTGATGGTTTTCGCATCTGCTGCGTCGTGAACGGAGACGACCCTGTAGGTGAGTACACTTCTTCTATGTGATCCTGTAAGGAGCTTTGAAAATGGGTTCGAGTCTTTTACCCATCCCTTCTTTGGGCACTCGACAAAACGTGGTTCTGGGTCATGAACAAGTCCCCCACTCAGTCGGCCACCTTTCTGTGAAGGTTCGTCGTAGTGGTTTTTTGCCACTCGCGCTGCCAGGTGGTGAGCTCTTGCCATTTCACTGCAGGTACTATGTGTGTTGCTTATGCATCATGTTCAGGTTGAGTTTCTAGTAGAATGAGGACTTGAAGTGGCCCTCGAGGATCCGTCGCATACACCAGGTAGTGGGGTGTCTCTCCAGTGCTCAAGTGAGGTGCTGTGTTCGTTGTGTACTGCACAGTTAGTAGTAGCAGCCCCCAGGTGGTTTCGTGGTCCTGCAAGAATGTGTGGATGCAGGCTTTCATGGTTTTGTGAGCAGTCTCGGTAGCATTGGACTGAGGATGGTATGCTGTTGCCTGGTGGTGCTTGATGAGCACGAGGAGATTGGTGAAGACCTTGGAGATTACCGCAACTCCGTTGTCTGAGACAAGGATCGCTGGGGGTCTGTGACGATTCATGTATTCTTTCACGAGTTTTCTTGCTGATCGCTTGGCAGTTGCGTTCTTAGTCAGGATTAGCCATACGTACTTAGTGAAGTAATCCATCATGGTGAATATGCACTTGTGCTTGTGGGTCATTTCTGGGAGTGGCCCCATGAAATCAACGCCAAGCATCCGGAATCTGTCAGATGGTGTGACTGGTTGCATGTCTCCTGCTCGACGCTGTTGAGTTGTTTTCGGTACTTGACAGGAATGGCATGATCGAACGTAAGCCTTGCATTCGGAAAACATCTTAGACCAGTATTCCACTGTGCGTAAGCGTTGAGTAGTTTTTGTCACTCCTAGAAAGTCCCGTCTGCTTGTGATCATGGTAGTCGTGAAGATAAGTGAACTTCAGATCTTTGAGTGGATATCATCCAGGTGCTTTCTGGGTTGCCTCATTGGGGTGCTAGCGTGTCTATGCAGTAGGTGATGTCAAGGGTGTAGTTTTTCCTAGCCTTTGCCACAAAGTTGTGATTCTAATGCTTGCCAGCTAGTTCCGGTCTGGTGAGTGCCTTGTTGATCTTCTGGATGGGCTTGTCCTTCTACTGCTCTACATGGAGTTGAGTCTTGTTTGTGATGATTCTGATGGGTTGATCTCGGATGAAGAGCATTGGGTAAGGAAAGGAGTGCAGGTACATAGCTACTGCCTCTGAGATGGTTTTGCATTGATGAGTTTCTGACAGTGGTAGGGGTTCTGACTTGACCGGTTCCTCGCCGTTGGTGTCTTCTGTGCAAGAATCATGGACAAAGCATCTGCTACGGTGTTTAGTTTCCCTGGTCTATGAACCAAGTTGAAAACACACATTTGCAAGCATGTGGCTCATCTTGCTGTTCAAGCTGACACTCTGGTTTTTTTTTTTTGGCCTGTTGGTCGTTGCGTTAATGGACCTAGCCCAGGTTGCTTCAAATCCTTCAATAGCCTTCAGAGAAGTTTTATCACAAATTTCTGGACACGGATTCTTCCGGAGATGTAATATGTAATATGTAAATCGAGAGCAGGAAGCATTCTGCTTATACGCTCTTTCTCAATAAAACCGTCATAAAAAATACAAGTTTCGAACTAAATGATTTTGTCTAGTCTGTTTTTGAAAGTGTTGATCGACGTTGCGTCCACGACACTCTGGGGCAGAGAGTTCCAATCGTCAATCAAACGATGCGTTAAAAAGGATTTCACAATGTTCACCCTTGCCTGCGGCTTGAAAATTCTGGAGTTGTGACCTCTGGTACTTGCACACTTCGAAGGCATCCAGAAGTTATTTATGTCCAGGTCGTAGTACCCCTTCATAATTTTGAAGCACTCGATCAAATCACCGCGTTTTCTTCTTTTCTCAAGGGTTGGCAGCTTGAGCATGGCCAACCTTTGTTCGTAGCTCATACCTCTAGTTCCATTCACTAGCCTAGTAGCTCTTCGCTGTACCCGTTCGAGAATTGTCTGGTCTTTTTTCAGGCTGGGACTCCAAATAGAATTGCAGTATTCAATAATGGATCTTACATATGTTTTGTAGATAATCCCAAAATTATCAGCTGGAATTTTCCCAAAGGTTCGCTTAAAGAGCCCGATGGTACGGTTAGCTTTCTTGGCAACACTGTTACATTGTTCCGTCCAGGATAGATCATGATTTACGAAGATCCCAAGGTCTTTCTCAGATTCTTTACTTTGAATGGGTACATTACGTAAATAGTATTGCTGCTTGACATTTTGATGACCACCATGGAGAACGGCACATTTGCTGTTATTAATCTTCATAGACCAAGTGTCACAGTAATTAGCAATCTTGTCCAAATCGTTCTGCAATTCCGCTCTATCTTGTTCCCCGTGGTGGATTTTGAGAGCTTTCATGTCGTCGGCAAACTGAAACCCGTCACTACTTAACTGCTCAGTAAGATCAGCAATATAAATGTTAAAAAGTAGTGGGGAGAGGACACTGCCTTGTGGGACACCGCTAGTGATGGAAGTCCAGTTAGAAAATTCATTTTCAGTTCTCACCCTAAATCTTCTGTTATAAAGAAAATTATTAACCCAGTTAACGATTTTGTTATTAGGGAGAGCATGACTGAGTTTATAGATAAATTTCTGGTGGTCAACTTTGTCAAAGGCCTTCTCGAAATCAATATAAACGACGTCATACAAGACATTGTCATTGATTGCAGTGTTTATCTTATTGTAGGCCTCAAGCATGTTGGTAAAAGTTGACCTTTTCTTAGTAAACCCATGTTGGGACGTATTTTTCCAATTTTTGTTTGCGAGGAAGTTTTCAATTTTCTTACTGACAATTTTCTCCAAGACCTTGACAACCGTGCTGGTGAGACTAATGGGTCTGTAGTTCAGCGGTTCACTAATATCGCCTTTTTTAAAAATAGGGACTACAGTGGCATCCTTCCAATCTTGAGGCAGAATTCCATTGTCAAGCGAGACGTTGAAGATAAAAGTAAGAGGTTCTGCCAGGTTGGTGCTGCAGTTAAGCAAGATGTTAGTAGAAATGTCGTCTGGTCCGGTAGATTTGAATTCTTTGAGCCCATCTAAGTGGTTTGCTACTTCAAAGTTGTTTATAGGTGCGACGTGCTCTTTATCAGTATAGGTTGAAGAACGGTCTCTCCTGAATGGAGGGGAGACTTCACTATACACTTCTTTAAATTTTCTTGCAAAAATATTCACAGTATTTTTGGCGTCTGTGGAAATACTTCCATCTGAGTCTCGCACTTTGAGGATGTTGTTGCTTTTCTTCTTTTTACTGTTAATGTATTTATAAAGTATTTTGGGGTTGTCTTTGCTTCTCTGAAGAATCTGAGAGTGATAGTTGTCCTTTGCAGCACGAATGGCACTGGTGCATTTATTTCTTACGTTTTTATATGTGTCATACAATTCGTTGGTACGACTCTTGGTGTAGTGGGTCCAAGCTTTCTTCTTTTCCTTCATTGCTTCCTTGCATGCCTTACCAATGAATCGTTTATGTTTTGATGTGGTAATATCACTTACAGGTACATGGATTTTTTCCAACTCAGATAAAAGAGTTTTCAGTTCGTTCCATCCTGCCTCAATATCTTCAGTTGTTATCTTTTTCCAAGTTTCCCAATCGTACAGCTTTAAAGCATTGTTGATTTCTTTGTAGTTGGCTCGCCGGTAGTTCCTCATAAGCTTGGTTTTTGAAGTTTTGACAGGCTGTTCGATAGTGATAGTACTTGTGATGACTTTGTGATCGCTGTGACCCACTGGTTGATGGTATTGGATGTTTGTGACGAGGTCGGGATCATCAGTTACAATCACGTCAAGGAGAGATTCTTTCCCATTACTGCCAAGTCTGGTATTTTTTTCTACAAGCTGAGAGAGATAAGCATCACAAATCACAGGGCCGGCACTTATGAAAATCGATGTGAGGATCACTGAGTGGTAGCCTCTTCCCTCAAACAGACCACGAGGCAGCAGACAATCTTACGCGTAACACAGACACAACAAGCCATACTGACGCACCGTATCTCCAACAAATTGTGAGCGGGAAAGTAGGTGGCACACTTAGTGAAGACTACATGCCCCCAAGCAGGAGCACTATTGCATGGTCCTTATTTTAGTTATTAAGGGAGTTTGGGACTGAAGGCCGTTTTAATTGAAAAAGCACAAAATTAACAAGAGTATTTTAGGATAGTAGTAAAAATAAAGATTTGCGCGTTGGGAGGAACTGTGATTACGCATTGTTGATGCCGAGTCCTAGCCTCGCGAAGAGGGACAGGAAAAGCTTGAAGGACCCAAAGGAGATCCTGTGACAGAAGTTACGGTGCAGCCAGTTGTCGAGGAAAGCATGAGCGCGTACGCAATGGTGGTGAAGAAACCCCTTGACGGGTTGCAGGATGGACGTGAAACCGAGGGATGCCATGTTGAGACCGAATGGACTCACCTCTAAGTGGTACGTACCTGAAATGAACCAGAAGGGGTAGAAGATTGATGGATGCCAGGCACGTGGAGGTATGAGCCTTATAAATCCACGGAAACTGTGTCTTTGCCTTGCCAAAGGAACTCCCTGATCGACACCAGTTTACATTTGGAAGTAGTCTTTCACATGGTACCTGAGCCTACCTCCCAGCAGTCGACGAGTGGGGGCACAACCCTCATCGGAGTCACGAACGGGGATAAAGGGAACCACGTCTCAGTCTCTTAGAGGCCCTCTACCTTTGTGAAAGGTGCAGCTGCCGCAGGGAAGGGTAAGGATAAATCGTTTCATCTGAGCTGTTGAAGGCGCCCAAAATCCTTGTTGTACGGCTTTTTGAACTGCCCCCCGTCCCCCTCTACTCGACCCGCGGGCCGTTGGGGCAGAGAGAATTGGGAGTGATCCCAAAACAGCACTTCACAGAAGAGACCAACGTTATTCTTGGCCTGTAGGTATCCTAACACTGCCGGTGCCAGTTTGGGGGAGTCAAGGGTTTTACTTTCTCCCCAAGATCTGGAGCGTGGTTCAGCAGTTGAGCATGGAACAGTAAGAGGAATGCAGTAGTAGGAGCCGTAGACGATCAATAGTGTCTGTGGGGATGTCCGTTGCGGTTACGAAGTAGGCATCTCGATGACAAAGAACCATACTCGTAGCCCGCAGGCCTCAGTTGAATGGCTACTCTTAGAATGATGACGCTCTTTTTAATATTTCAATACAGTCTAGTAGTATGCTGTAATTTCTGGATTTGACTGAATCCGCCAAAATCGCCTGTAATGAAGCGGTAGAGGCTGATTGTGCAAGATCTGCATGCGTAGCAATTTTTCATCAGCTTAGGCTTGGGACAAAGGGGTCATAATTAAGGCTGTGCAGGTACCAATAGTGCACCGGGTAAACAAGTACCAGAAAAAGTACCGGAATCAGCTTGTTTTTTCCAGAATCGGCAATTTCGTATCGAACCGTTATCGGGGAAAGTGGCACCGGCACAGCCTTAGTCGTACAGGTTGCCAGCGAGGGTAGTTGAGAATCAAGTTCCTTGTTGGCAGTGTCCGTGACCAATTCCGCCCCTGGAACCATCTGATAACGTCCTTTCTTGGAGGCCCCACCATAGGGCTGCAATGCCGAAAAAAGTTACTTTTCTTTGTGTGGTTAAAGGGAGGAGCTTCCATACAGAGAGAGGCTATTCACTTGCCTGTAGTAGGTCCTCCAGATTCAGAAGCTGATGAAACAGAACCTGTGACTCTGGAAGGTTGAATGGCACATGGCATATATCGTTAGCGGCAACCAGCGGGTCGGAGGTATTTAACAGCTGCGGCCAGTTTCTTCTTACAGAAGGTGGATGGCAAGTAATAATCTACAGAGAAAATTCTGTACATGGAACGAGTTCCCTTCTCCGAAAATGTGCTCTGAATATATAGAAAAATTACCCTCGTTGTTGATGTAAGGTTGGAGTTGTCTGCCCGGTAAAAATGACTGTTGTGGGATGGGGAGGTATTGGTCTTTCTTGAAATAGAAGCGACGGTGCGATCCTCTATTTGTCACGTTCATTCGATTGTGCATACTTTGTGGACTATCCACTGTTGGTGTGGGAGGGTGAGTTGGGCCCCCCCCCCCCCAAAGTTCCGCTAACGATCCAGTGACTGACATGCCGAGAACTACAGGTGGTGTCTCTGGGCGAGGCCCCTTCTTTAACAGGTTCTCGTCTCCGTAGACACATGGTGACTTAGTTATGTCGCTACCCCTTCGCACGAGGTGACAGTGCTTCCCCTTTATGAGTGTCTTGGTGACTAAGCGAAAACAACCCTCTTTTTGGCCATTCAGCCACCTACTTTTTACTGTACTGTGCATATGATGGCTTTCATCCTATGTAGGAACTACACCCGAACGAATTCACAGTTTTATTTATTTCGTTTCTCGATGGAAGAGAATCTCTCATTTCTCGGTCCACACCAGAGTTAGAAACACAAATGGACGTTCTGGTCAAATGAGTTATCAACCCTTCTAACACGCCGAAGCCAGAACTATTATTTCCAAAATGACGAGCTCCCATTTCTTGGGCTACAATGGACAACTTTTTCTGTCACAGAACCATGTTTACGTTTCAGCTACTTGGTTGGCTCGACCGGACGAATGTGCAACGACACGTATCGGTTGGTTTTGTCTCCTAGGCCCCGGCGGCAACTGTCGTTCTGTCGCCGTCCATGTACCAGACTTATCATCGGGAGTTGATTGAAGTGATGCATCTGGTATCAAAGGAATTCCGCAGTCTGTTTCTGGCACAAACAGAGCGGAGGTCCCGGACTGCGGCTGGACAGGAGGTTGGGATCAAGTGAATTGGGACACATGGTCAAGGTCAATACTCCTTCCAGCGACGCGGCAACCGTGTTGGATTGAGATGAGGTTAACGGTGGCAGTGGGTCGTCAAGCTGTACTTTAACCTCCTCGTGCAGCATGACTTTATTTCCGATACACCATCACTCGTTAATGTACCGAAAAGTGCTAATTACTTAGTTCACAAAATCCAAAGGAATCGAACACGGGCAGAGGGGTAATCGTAGCAGAAAAATTCAAATTGGGACGTTTGGTAAATAATCTTTTTGGGTAAAAACGAAACTCTTTGGACGTTAATCTACAGTCGAGGGAACTACCAAGGGGATCGGTCGAGGCAGAACAATAATATTGGGAGTTTTTGTCGGACCTATGTTGATTTTTCCTCGGTATTTGCAATTTCAGCTTCAGAGTAGTGAAGGCAAACCGTCACATGGGTTTAGACAAGTCGGATGACGGACAATACCCGCTCGCTGTGCGTTTATCTGCAGGGGTTTTCTTGTGCGAGCACACTTCCGATTCGACTAAAACAGTCTCGTAGGGTTGTAGATTGAACATTGTGAAGAGCAAAAGCACGCAACTGTTTTGTTCAATGCACAAACGAAACGAATGAGGGAGAAGTGGCAATGCCCGTTAGTGTTGTGATGTGAGCAGGGATGCTAAATTAAAGCTTACGGGTTGGGCACAGAGCATAAATAAACGATATTTAGCCCAATAACTAACGGTACGACAATATCAGTCGTATCCTTTACACTTTCGCAAAAACACTTCATGAAAAAGGTTTGGCATTCCGATCCCACAACGAACTTGTTGGCTATTTCTATCAGAGTTATAGCCTTTGCCACAGACCACCTTGTTTTTAAAGCTTTTTGATATTAATTGTAAAACGTGACGCACGTTTTATATGCAAAACCAGCAGCAGGGATCTTAAGCTTTTCGCCCTTCGTAGACTAACAAGTTAACAACCGCCATGACATGACAATCAAAACCAATCAATTGAGCACCTTTTTTAACGGCAGGTATACTCGATAGTTCATTATAGGCGTACATTAACTACGCAACTTACCGCGGCCACACCAACTTTGCAGTTTTTCCGATCCAAGTGTATCTGCATTAAGGTTTACACAGTAACAACTACAGGAAGGGAGGACTAGCCAACAGCTCTTACGTAAGGCCAACATGTGGATTGCTCCAATGAAGCTCATAACTGACGTCTAGTACTAGCAAAGATATGGTATACTACGTGTGCTGTGTGTGCAATAAATTTCTGCCTAAGACTGTTGAGACTAAAAACCTCTGCTTATTTGTGATGTGTGATCTTTTGTTATGGTTATATGTGGTTTCCCCAACATCATATCAAGTGGCAACCGGCCAAGTCGATATTACGTTTAAGACTTCGTTAATTTTCGTACTGTGAAAGTCCATTACAAAACGAACAAAAGTCATTAGAAAAATGCTCACTTTCACAACAAAAGACACTCGCACTGTCTAGCGAATTTTAACTAACCTTAAGACATTAAGGAAGATAGTTATTAACTATCGAAAATTGACTAGACAGTACGAGTGTCTTTTGTTGTGAAAGTGAGTGTTTTTCTACTGACTTTTGTACGCTTAAGGCTGTATCATCATTCATTGCAGCTGTTATTTACGTTGTCGTTTCAATGACTATGGGAGTTTCCATCTTCCCACACCCTGGTCTCCAAAACTGAATCGCTTTCGCAAATACGTTAAATCTTCTAATCCCCTGATTCCTTGCGTTATCTCACCTATCTGTTAAACTATTAAATAAATGTAATGTTACTTCAGTAATTGATATATACATACGCATGAATATCAATGAGGCTAATTTACATGTTAATTAGTTATAAGTTAAGCACTCGCGATGCAAATATGCATCAGGCTTAAAATTTGGAAATTCAACCCCTAAATTTCTCGTTCAAGAACTACAAGTTTTCAATGTTCATAATATTATTTAATACAACAAACTGAAAGGCAGCCTTTACATATTTACTCACACATCTTGACAATTTAAAAATTTTGCTAATACATTAAAAAAAAAAAGCATACAGCTACGGTTTAAAAAAAACCATGGCTGTGACATTGCAATCACAATTTCACGTACTGTATATTTTGGCTACAGTACACATGCTAAGTATCGAACAAACGAGCAGAGCAAGTTCTATTAATTACAATTTTTTTTTACAAGCATTCATTCAACCTAAAACTTGATCCTAAGGCTTAAAAAGAAGCGCAACAGTTGAATAAAAAAAACAACAATCGAAGTCGGTTTCTAAAATGTTAAATTTAAACAAGAGTTCAGTATTTTTGCATTTTGTACCGTCGATCAGAGTCAAAATTGGCACTTGGTTCCTGTCCATAAGGAAGGCACTTGAAGCAGAGTTGCCACTCAGCACAAATGTGATTTACGCACACAACACATTTAACAAACTAACAAGCAAACTTAACACAGCATCAGTTCATTCAAGCACAGAGACATACTTTAAAACCACCGTTGCACATTCAAGCAGCATCTGGTATCACTTGTATCTTTTGTATACTTCAAACAAAACGCAAACAAAAAGCACTACAGCCACACAAAAGTAAAAATAAATGTTTCTTAGTCTTCGCTACCAGACTTTCTCTTGGATTTTCTTCTTCTCACTCGTAATCAATAAGCTTGGTGTACGTATTGCTTCTCGAATGAGGTTTTAAGACTTACGACAGAGCTCCAGAAGCTCTAATAGTTTTAACATGGCTAACCACCTCTTTAAAAGTAAACGATAAATTATTGCTAATGGCGCATTGGAAGAGGAAGAGGAAGGGGGGGGGGGGGGCCGTAATCAATGGAATTAAGGCAAAAAAATACAAAAAAAGAAGGTCATTACAAAAAAATTTGTTTCTCAGGGCGAAGTTAAGTTTGCTGATGTAAATGTTTACAGGCAAACTCACTACGCCTACCACCACTTATAGGGCTGTACGATACCACTTCTCCGATTTGAAACAGATACATATCCGAAGCCGCACAATATTCATTTTACCGATACCAGTACTGATTTTATTGAAGAGGCTTTGTGTTGCGCTCTTTATTTCCGGAATCGTGGCAGTCTGAAGGCACGGAATACAATGTTCTGAATGCCGAAACTGGTTTCGTTCAGGACAAGACTTCATGTTATGCTTTTACTCCCGGAATTGTGGCAGTCAGCAGGCAGTTCTGTTAACAGTGTTAAAGTGTGGCATCTGTAAAGAATTGCTAGGTATTAAGTAATACCGATTCTGATACGACACACTGAATATTTGGAGATCTGCTGATACGGTAACTGTATCAGTACAGCTTTATCATTTAAACCTTAATTTCCTTCTGATACAATATCTCGGGTAAACACCTTCGGCCAGTCACTTGTTTTAAATCTCCGTAATCTCCTTAATTAATATGTTTTGATCTAGTCCTTTATGAGAGATCAATACGCTGAATGTTTGAACAAATTCACCCCTCGTGGAATAGTTTTTAAAAAGCCAAGTTGCACAGCAAGTAAGGATATAAAAAAGTATTGGTGCAGAGGGTTTTTAGCGATGAAGCGTTCAGTCTGAGAAACAATTTTTTTTTAATGCCCTTAGTTGGTTCACAAGCCACGGTGTCTTGCATTTTTATCCGAATTAAAAAATAAAGGTGTCGTGCAGAAAGTTGTAAAAGTAACGACTTTGTCATGCACAATTCAACACAAAGTGTGACGAAGAATTTGTTATTATGATTTGCATTGGACCTACATTTTAAAAATGTACAAGATGATGTAGTACACAATCAATGCCAAATTATAAATTGAAAAAACAAACAATACTTGACACCCAATACTCTTTTTCATGGCAGTCAAGTTCCAATTAATTAGCATTTTTAAAAATGTCACATCGCTCATTTTGAAATTTTGAGTCCATCTTTACATCTTGCATGCTTCGAGTTCGAAGGAAAATATATTATTCAATATTCATTCCAATATCCTTGCACATTTTCGATAGTTTGGCTTTTCTGGTGTCGGAGGGGCTGAGAACAACTCTCTTCGTTGTGAGTGACTCGCTGATCGCCTCTCATTGCTGACCTCTCTCTGTTGAGACGAGTTTAGTAAGTTGCTGCGGAAAAAATGGCGTACCGGCCTGCAAGTTTCAGAAGCTATGGCCCGCGTCGCATTACAATAGCAGACGAACGATCACGACAAAGTGAGCGGTGATGTAGAAGCCTGAAGAAGACGGTCGTTTTGAGCGCCTCGAACACCAGGCTGTCGAAAATTAGCAAGGACATTGGAACGAATATCTTTTCCTTTGAAATAAAAACATAAAGATTACCATTTCTCGAATGAATCAGAAAAACTTGGTATGCGATGTGGCAGTTTAATGAATCCACCAACAAAACACATATTTTCCATCTATTTTAAGAATATTTTCACACAGAAACATTGAAACTTAGCTACGCCTGAAGCTCAAATACAAAAAAAAAATGGCATATTATTAAAGGCACATCGTACGGCACAATTTCTTCTCGGCGCAACTTTTTTTTCCCTGTCATTCACACATAGGCAGTATTCTCCTTTTTGTATATCACAACAAACAAGATGAGTAAAGCCCGGTTTGCAGTCAAAGTAAACCGTTGAAGGCACTAATCATCTGGCACTTAACTCCCGGTGCAACTCTCCTCTTACAGCAAGGAGCATTTGCCGGTAGCCGATTGCTGCGTGTTTGGCTTTGCCCTAAGGTCCTTAGTTTGTTGGCACCATGACAACAGCAGCATGGAGGCTGTTTTTGAGTTGAACAGCAATGGCAAGCCATGCATTCGTGGAGGACTATTTGACGCAGTTCCAGACGCTAAAAATCAGCATCCCAACCCGTAACGTCATCTGGTGGTAAAGGATCCATGTCAGCTGGATAGTGATCGAAGTTTGACGTATCAGTTGGGTTACGAATCTACAGTAATAACAAAAGACACATTAGCAGACAGTAACTGTATCAGAAAGGATCGCATATGCAAGCTGCATCGGTAAAGATAATTTCTTCAATAATTTTACCAAAAATTTAACAATTTTGCCAGTCAATTAAGTTGACTAACCACAATGGCTTATTTACGCTGCCATCCGTCTGGCATCGGTTGCGGGGCACCTATTACTTTTGGGGCCGATCACAGACTTTAAAGTAAGACGTTCACCAAAAACAATTTTCAAACAAGACACTTAAAAGCAAGGCTGTACGGATACCCACTGACGTAGCAGTTATCGGTCGCTTACTGATAATTTTGCCAAAAAAATTGATCGATTTGTGATTCTAGGTGGTGATGAAGGTACATTTCTCACTGTTTTTGAGAATTCTCATCGCCCGGTCTTGGTGACAACGATACATGTAAGGTGAAATAATCAGCTCGTTATCTCGATACGGCGATGAGGTGAACTCTATATTCCCAGACGAGGTGATGAGAGCGATCAGACAGCCTTCATTCAGGGCCCACTGGTACCATAGTTACAATGGGATTGTAATATCAAGAAAGAGCAACTTTTTTTTTTTGGGGGGGGGGGGGGGGGGTGGGAGAAGCTTGCATAATTTACTTTGCTTAGTACCAAAATGTAGTTTTGCCTACTACAGGGTTCCTACTAGTTCAGCTACCGTATATTTCCGAATATAATACAGTACTTTTTTTTTCAAATTTACACCATTAAAATAGCAGCACTGTCTTATACTCGCGTTCAAATCCATAACTCGGTCAAATTTTGGCCGATTTTGACGTTTGAATACACCATTTCGATCGTTTTTCCGAGAGCTATCCAATGGTGCTAATCTCATGCCAGTTGCTCAAATAGTTTTTGGATTATTTAGCAAAAACTAAATAAGTATTGAAAAAGGCCTCAGGAAGCAGTCCAAAGGCGAAGCTATTATTAACATTTTGCGTTTTGAATCCAAGACCAGGGGAATTTGCTACTATACAATCTAATAAATTATATACCAAACCTTACGAAAGCCATGCTAAAGTCACCCGTCTTATAATCGCAGCCATTTATTTCTTTGGAACATGCGAGCCCCAAAAGTGGTACTCGTCTTATATTCGAGGCGTCTTATATTCGGACGTATACGGCAAATGGATTTCAAGGACTTAAAAAAAGGACTTTTAAGCACCAAGTCTCACGAAATGCAAGTACCTTTCGCAGAATCACAAATCATAAAAAAAAAAATATAACAAGACTAACAGAACCATGGGAAAAAAAAGTCTGGTTCTTGAGATTCCAAAATATGGAAAACAAAGGCTAATAAATAAACACAGTTTGAAGTTTATCTTAAAATTTGCAACTATTGGTGAACATCAGTTTACCAGGAATGTAATTACTGAAACATAATTTTTTCAAAGGCTAGCCCATTTAGATGCAAGTTGAAACAGAAAATAGGCAAAATTGAAAAAATTATATGAAAACACCGGCAGGCAGTGCCTACTGTGGTTAGCAGAAGACATCACAAGAAAAAATAATAACGCAACACCACATATTTGAAACACTGTTCCTTGAATTTTCGGTGGAAAAATTGACTGTGGCAATCGATACTTATCCCTTTTAGGCCTAAGCGACGATATATCGTCATCGCAATTCCACTGCGAAAAAGCCGACACGACGATGTATCGTTAGCCCGGTTCAGCCGAGTTCTACGCCCTGTTAAAAAAAATTCCTATTGCGTACATCGGAGGCGTAACACCGATTGAATCACGTAATTTGGAACGTATATTTTCGGTTTATTTAGGTTAATTTAATTTAATATCATCTGTTTATTACCTTAGTCAACGTTATTGTTGGCATCGTCGCCAAAATGGCCGTAAAATTGGGTTTATTTGCTGAAAATAGCCCTTGATTCAAACGATCGTATCTCCAGAACGACGCAACGTACAGCCGCCATCTTGGTCGCGTTCGAGAGAGGGGATTCCCAATTTTCTGGCCCGCGAAACATGACGTCATCAACTCCAACATCACTGCCTGTATTCCTCCAATGAAATGTCCTGTTTCAACGACCGTTGTTCAAACGCTTTGGCCTCGCGAGCTATCGCGAGCGCTGATTGGCTCGTTCGCGGCAAGTGACTCTTCGGCCGTTCGCGAGTGACGTCACGCGAATCGAGTCAAGGTCGCAGCCATTGGTGCTAGCAGGAGCGCGTCGCATTGTGGGCAGCCGGTCATTATGGCGTCCGGCAACGATTTGGTAGTGAGCTGTAATCGATCGTGAATCTCGAAGAAATAAAGCAACTTTAAACTATTTTTATGGTAATAAACCATAAAATTATGATTTCGGAAGTAATAACACGCGTTGTGACGGAAGAACATCATGTGGATGTTATCATTCTGAGTACTGAAGTTGAATCTTTCGTTAACGCGGTTCACGTAGTCAAACTTCAGGATTTTTTTAAATAATGAAAACGTAGGACGATGGTCCCAATTATATTTTTGGTCAATAATTTACAATATAATTATTACGTCTGCTAGTTTTTATACCCCTAGACCGCATAGTTTTTTTATTACAATTAATTTTCGTGAGGCATGCAACTTTTTCATGGCAGCCATGTTGCAGCCATAGGCTTTCTCCCTCGAGAATTGAAAAAATGGTGTAGGCCTAAAAGGGTTAAACAGAGTATAGAGATCAGTGGGCGAGACATAGCGGCAGTTTCGAATTCTGACTTTATGTATCTCTAAGTTTTTGCATTTACCTTCTGAAGAAGGTGGACGAAGTTTGTAGAAGAGTTTGTAACATATTTTTTCTTCCACAATCAATTTTCCACCCAAAATTCAAGGAACAGTGTTTCAAATTTGTGGTAAAGTAAAAAACTGAATTTTGAAATCAAATAATAATAAAAAAATTGAGGTTTTTCTTCCCCAAGTTGATTAGAATCGAATCGAACCCAAAATATTAATATTGCACACCGCTATCACCAGGTAGAGGACTACGTACAGCTGTAAAATTATTTTTAATTTGGGCGTTTGAGTATTAAATAAAAGTGTAAATTTACAGACAGTAAGAAACGACAATTGTCTCCTGAAGGCACTTTACAGCGGTAAATCATGAATCACGATCTCTGCTTACCAACCAACTACATACCTTAGGCATGATGGGAGGCCTGAGTGTTCGATTCTGTAATCCTTCCCAATTAAATCCATCAAACCACCTGCAAAGGAGAAAGCGTGTGCTTAATTTTAATACAATGGGACAATTTTTAATGGATGGACTGGTAAAAGTGGGAACTATCGGGAGATTTGCGGGCAATTACGCATGGTGCTTCTTCATCAAAACAACACTAAACAACGCAAAAATTCACATCGAGGACATACTCAATGTCCAGCAAATTTTCATAATCTCCCAGACAGCAAACTACATTTGACAACTTTGTCTGCTTTGGAATTTGAAATATGCCGCTTCCGTAGTGATGGTCACGAGTTGATTGCGTTCCTAAGATGAAATGCCAAGTTGATTGTAGAGTCTTGCGATGACTGAGGAGAGATGATCATTTCTTGTTCATTGTTGCAATTTGTTTGAAGTGGGCTCCGTTCTTCCCTGTTTGTGGAGCAACAGCCAAAAGATGAGTGCTTGTTGGTTGGTTGCCCTCTCCAGATTTCCTGATGGAGTTTGAAAAGAAGGGAGGAAGTAGGTTCTGTTCTGGAATCGAGTCTACAGGGTGCAGATGCCAGATGAAGGAAACTTGATGGAGATTGACCCCCCCCCCCCCCAATCCCTTCCCTTCAATTGCAAATGAGCAATCCAAATAAATAGTAGCATGGAAACCTTAAAAACCAACTCAGAAATTTAAAAAACTTAAAATTACACAGAACTCTTTTTTGCGAATATTCGAATGGAATATATCCTATGACAAGGCCGATACTGTCGAGCCCAAACAAGGGGGCAAAACAGTCTGTCTAGAGATCTTTGTGGGTGAGAGCTATTAAATTTAAATACGATAATTTTAAAATGTAAAATTAGTTTTTACTAACCTAAATACTTACTTCAGTAATTATGCTTAAAATCATCATTTTACGCTATCACTGCTCATTTATCAACTAAAAAACTCCCTTTTTTTAGCTTGTATCCAAACTTTCCGTCCTCTCCCGCCAGGGGCGCTGCTACTCCTAACTAGGAGGCCTCCATCTTGTTTGTTCCCCTTATCACATTTTGAACTCTCCTTTCAGTGAATGCGGGGAGGCGGGCGGGTTCTTACTGAAGTAAGTATTTAGGTTAGTAAAAACTAATTTTACATTTTAAAATTATCGTTTCTTACTACCTGCAAATACTTACTTCAGTAATTATGCTGAATTTGTCATTCAGGCGGTGGGGAAAAACCTCACTGAACCCGGGAGAGCTTGCCTACTACTGTTTTAACATGGAATAAGTTAACTTACCACTTCTACACAGTTGGTCTCGTCTCCTCTTCCAGTTACTTCACTGGCGTGCTTAGTTGACTGGGTGTCCCTAGTCTACACTCGAGGTGACTCCCTCAGTCTGAGTCAGCACTATAGTTCATTCCCCAGTGTGTGCCTCCGTCCGGGCGTCCCCAGTCTACACTAAGGGTGACCCCATCCGGTAGAGTTTGATGAAGGTGGTACTGCTATTCCATGAGCACACTGTGATCACCTCATCCCAACGCCCATGATGCGGCTAATGCGCGAAGCTCGTGTGCTCTAACTATACTTTGTTCCACATTATGTTTTCAGAAAACTGACTGGATGACACCACGTTTTCTTCCACTACGAGTGCAAAATATTCTGAAACATCCAATTCGTAAAGTCTAACAGTAACTTTGTTGAGTCTACAAATGTGATATTCACATGTTTTTGCAGTCTTAGTGCAAGAAAACGAGTCGTCATCCAGTCAGTTTTCTGAAAACATAATATGGAACAAACTATATAGCGGGGAGATCCCCGTGATCCTGTCCGTTCAAGTATGCTCTTTCAATCACGGCCCAGATCCTAGGCACGCCCTTATCTATAATTTCACCACTGTTTGAGTCCACATCAAAAAACAGTGGAGTTGGCTTGTTATGAACTTGCAGTTCTCCTTCTTATTTTCTGTTTTGGATAGGTAGAACCGCACCGCATAGCTCTTTTCGTGTTTGTCCACCCTCTTTTAGAGCCTTAATTCGAACAGGCTTTGATGTCGTTCCCGGTTTGCAATTTTTTTTTTTTTTTTTTTTTTTTTTTGCTCCGACATGGGCCGAAAACGTCAAAAATACCTCCGACCAGTCAGACCAGTCCGACCAGTCTTTGGCAAAACTAATATGACCCTCACCCTTGGTGAAGGCTGCCAACTCACTTTGGCGTGCTGCCGAGGCTAAAGCGACTAGGAATACAGTCTTCTGGGATAGAAATAGAATGGACGCATTTCTAGCTGGCTCATATGGGGCGCCCATTAGACTTTGCAGCCCCAACGGCAGATTCCATGTGGGGAACAATTTCGTTTGTCTTGGTCTCCCACTTTCAAAGGCTGTCATCTGTTTGGAAACCACCACATTGGAAAACAGCCTTTGGATCCCCAACGCATGTCAACACGAACGATAGCCCTTGGGGACAACCTTTGACAAAAAGCTCTTCAAAGAAAGCTGTCAGCATTCGTAGGTCCTGGTTGCATGGGTCGCAGTCCGACTTTACACACCACTCGAACCACTGTTTCCATTAGGCATTGTAGTTACATTGCGAGGACTCCCTCAAACACTTCGTAATCCTGGATGCCACTTCCGTCTTAAATCCCTCCCTCACCAAATTCTTCCTTAGAGTTTCCACCCTTGAAGATTCAGCATGGAAGGGTTTTGGTGCAGGGTTCTCCCCCGATGCTGGTGATTGGCAAAGGAATGGATCCGTCTTTTCCAGCTCCATCAACTCTGGGAACCATGGAGGCGCTGGCCAACAGGTGACTACTAGGATGAATTTCCCTTTGGCCACTCTCAACTTGTTGATCATTTTCCACAGAAGGTACGCATTTAGACCTTCCCAGCTGATTGACAGTGTGTCCGTTGCCCAGGCCCTCCATCCGGGAACGGGGACACAAAACAAAAGAGCTGATTGTTGTAGTGCAAACAGATCCACCTACGGGGTTCCCCACTGACGAAACAGGGCTTCCAACCCTGAGGGTCCAACATCCATTCCGTAGACAGCACCTGTGAACCCCGGGACAACTCTTCCGCCCACACGTTGAGACTTCCTGCTATGTGGCGAGGAACCGGCGAGATTTCGTACCGCATGCAGATCTCAAACAGGCTGAAGGCTTCTTCCATAAGATATTTCGAATGTGCGCCTGCACCTTTCTTCACATACGCAACAGCCGTGGCATGATGCCCATTGCCTGACCCCTCAGCCTTAGCTTCCAGGCAAGGAGGGCTCTCCGAACTGCTCTGAGCTCCAGGACGTTGACGTGCAGGACCTTCTCTTCTTCGCTCCAAATGCCTGATGCAGTTTCCCCGGCAAGGTGAGCACCCCAACCTGACAGGGCGGCGTCTAAAAATAGGAGCAACTCCGGAACGGGCTCGTGAATGGGCACTCCAACTTAAAGGTTTCCCTTCGCCGTCCACCACGACCAGCTCTGCCTCGGGAGGTCTCGTAGCGGAATGATGTCCACCCAACTGTTCCGCGGCTGCCCCGCTGTCTTCTGAACCAGTGGCCGCCAGTGGCCTAAGGGTACAAGTCTGGCATTGGAGTCCAAGAGTCCAATGAGCGATGCCAACTCCCTCGCCGTTACCTTGGTCCTTCTGACGAATGTCTTCACCGACGTTCTCGTCCTGACGAACCTCTCCAGTGTTGGTTTTACCACCATTTTTACAGTGTTGAACATTGCACCCAGGAACACAAAACAAGTGCTTGGAACTGGTCTGGACTTCTTGAGGTTTATACCAAGACCCAAATGTGAAAACCCCAGGAGCTGCACATTTCCCACTGCTGGGTCAAAAGAAAACCGTCCTTGTTTCGAACCAGCCAATCTTCCAAATAGGCGTGAGCTTTGATGTGATGTAGGTGCGGTATGCAAGCACAGGTTTCCGCATCCGGGTAAACATGTATGGAGCCGTCGCTAAGCCGAAGGGAAGAGATTTCCATTGGGACGATTTTCCCCCCGCCACAAGGCGGAACAGATGTCGAGGGGATTGAGGGGAACGTGCAGATACGCATCCTCGAGGTCGATAGAAATGGTATACTCTTCGTGCTGGAGTGAGTCTCGAACTGATTCGATCGATTCCATCTGGAAATGTTCCTTTGCGAGGTGTTGCTTGAGTTTCCGAAGATTGAAAGAACTCGGGATCCTCCTTCCGTTCGGCCTCGCCCTTGTTGGACTCCAAAAACCTGTACTGCCCCCTTCACAACCAGCAATTTGACTCCCTTGATAAGTTCTGGGATTTCGGAACGTCCTACCAGCCAGTCTCTAGTTACAAGCCTGGTGACAAATAGCGGTGTGTATCCCTCCTCCAGAGCTCGGATGACGAAGGGGTCCGACGCAATCATCTTCCAATGTCCAAGATGTCTGGCAATCCTCCCCCCCCCCCCCCAGCCGGGGAGGGGGGGGGGGACGCCCTGACCATGGCCAGTCACTGACGTGGAGGTCTTTTACCTCTTCCCCGGCACGATCCTCGGCCACGCTGGTAACTGTCTGGTCCTTTCCCGCGTGACAAGGAGGGGGGATGGTCACGAAAGGGCGAACGATCCTTTGACTTGTCCGCTGGCTTTTTGCTGCTACTCTTTCCCCCATATGGATCATTCCAATGTCCGGATGCTGGGTGTTGGATCTTTACATACATAGGCTTGCTTCGATAGCTACCATGGTTCGTGCTGACCAATGTTTGGGCAGGTCGAACCTTTTCTTTGAGTTCTGGGGCCAATACAAGTAACTGTCCATTAAGCAAGTCTCCAGAACCCTGAACTGGCAAAAGTCTCAACTTGCCCACTACATCCGCCGGGAACCCAGTTGCAGATTCGAGGAAAGACATTGTTCATGAGTAGACGGCATTGCCAACTTAACTATCTTTGTGGCATGAATACGCTCGCTTCAGAAGATGCATCCATTCCCTAATTGTTTTATTTTCCATTAGCTCCGGGTTGACCAATGCCATCGCCTTCAAAGCTGGAGCTGATGCCGAGTAATAAGTCCTACTTGAAGCCCTCCTCAATAAGCCCTAGCTTGCTCTCAACATGACCTCGTCCTCTTCAATTGCTGAGTAGGAGTTTAAATGAACGAGGGGTGTCTTGAGAACCGAATCCAACTCGATACTACACAGTTCAGTTACGTATTCGGCTTCCTTGTCGGTCCGAAACCCTTCTTATTCGGGGCGCATTTTCCGACCGATTTGAAAAACATATGTGTATGCATCAGTATTTGCAGGTAGTAAGAACCATGTGTGTCTTCTTCGGATCATGCGGTGGCAGAGGCTTAGAACATGACAGGTGTGCAACAGACCCAAGTTTTGAACCATAATCCCCTGCACATGCCGCTAACAATGCCCTGGTTCCAAGGCAAACGGGGGGGGTGGGTGAAAAATTGGGCATAGTGGCCCCGTGC
>JAHWFP010249559.1:32719-51906 GCA_023313725.1 Lithobius niger
TCGGGATCCTCCTTCCGTTCGGCCTCGCCCTTGCTGGACTCAAAAAACCTGTACTGCCCCCTTCACAACCAGCAATTTGACTCCCTTGATAAGTTCTGGGATTTCGGAACGTCCTACCAGCCAGTCTCTAGTTACAAGCCTGGTGACAAATAGCGGTGTGTATCCCTCCTCCAGAGCTCGGATGACGAAGGGGTCCGACGCAATCATCTTCCAATGTCCAAGATGTCTGGCAATCCTCCCCCCCCCACACCTGACGGTGCATGGGGGGGGGGACGCCCTGACCATGGCCAGTCACTGACGTGGAGGTCTTTTACCTCTTCCCCGGCACGATCCTCGGCCACGCTGGTAACTGTCTGGTCCTTTCCCGCGTGACAAGGAGGGGGGATGGTCACGAAAGGGCGAACGATCCTTTGACTTGTCCGCTGGCTTTTTGCTGCTACTCTTTCCCCCATATGGATCATTCCAATGTCCGGATGCTGGGTGTTGGATCTTTACATACATAGGCTTGCTTCGATAGCTACCATGGTTCGTGCTGACCAATGTTTGGGCAGGTCGAACCTTTTCTTTGAGTTCTGGGGCCAATACAAGTAACTGTCCATTAAGCAAGTCTCCAGAACCCTGAACTGGCAAAAGTCTCAACTTGCCCACTACATCCGCCGGGAACCCAGTTGCAGATTCGAGGAAAGACATTGTTCATGAGTAGACGGCATTGCCAACTTAACTATCTTTGTGGCATGAATACGCTCGCTTAAGAAGATGCATCCATTCCCTAATTGTTTTATTTTCCATTAGCTCCGGGTTGACCAATGCCATCGCCTTCAAAGCTGGAGCTGATGCCGAGTAATAAGCCCTACTTGAAGCCCTCCTCAATAAGCCCTAGCTTGCTCTCAACATGACCTCGTCCTCTTCAATTGCTGAGTAGGAGTTTAAATGAACGAGGGGTGTCTTGAGAACCGAATCCAACTCGATACTACACAGTTCAGTTACGTATTCGGCTTCCTTGTCGGTCCGAAACCCTTCTTATTCGGGGCGCATTTTCCGACCGATTTGAAAAACATATGTGTATGCATCAGTATTTGCAGGTAGTAAGAACCATGTGTGTCTTCTTCGGATCATGCGGTGGCAGAGGCTTAGAACATGACAGGTGTGCAACAGACCCAAGTTTTGAACCATAATCCCCTGCACATGCCGCTAACAATGCCCTGGTTCCAAGGCAAACCGGGGGGGGGTGTGTGTGTGTGAAAAATTGGGCATAGTGGCCCCGTGCGACCGCATATAGCGGCCAATTCCCCAAAGGGGCATATTTTCACCCCCCACTCAACCTACGGACCCAAGGAAGAGAAGATAGTCGAAGGCAAAAGGGGGGGGGGGGAACCTTCCTAAAGCCCCATTTTACTAACCTCATACCACTGGCAACAAGAATGATGTTTGTACAGGCGACACGACACGACACGATGGCGACATGACGCGACACCATGGCGACATGACACGACACGATGGCGACACGACACGATGACGACACGATGGCGACACGATGACGACACGATGGCGACACGACACGACACAATGGCGACACGACACGACACCATGGCGACACGACCCGACACTTTTGACGCGAGGGTGTGTCCCATTCAACCTACAGTCCGGCGCCAGACGCATACATCTTGGTCTCCATCCCAAGACCTACACCTTTTCCCGGTGATTCACGGCTGGGAAGAGAAAACCATTCACTAGTGTTTTCGTTCCTATTACCTACTCCTTTTCTCGGAGATTTACGGCAGGGACGATATAGCTATTTACCAGCGTTCTCGTTCCTACGACCTACACCTTTTCTCGGTGATTTACGGCTGGGAAGAGATAGCTATTTACTAGTGCTATCGTTCCTATAACCTACTCCTTTTCTCGGAGATTTACGGCAGGAACGATACAGGTGGTTTTTTTTTTTTTTTTTTTAAATGGTACTCTTTTTAAAAATTAAACGCTCACGCTCTTATGGTGTTTGACGCCATAACAAACTCATTATGTCCAGTAGTTTCGTAAATTTGTCCTCACTGGACTTTACTACTCCTACAGTTTTGCGTGATTTTTCGCTGAAGTGCTCATACGAACCGCTATTTCCCACACCGGGAGCGGCCATTTGAGTACTGTCATTTCCTGACCCGCGATTTTCCTTTCTTCGCCGAGCTCTTCACTACAGCCGCCGGACTTGATCTAGACGCAGTCATAACATCTCCGACACGTGGCGCCTCCTGACGGCACGGCGCCTGCATAGCTGGCGACTGCATCGCAGACACGACTTGATGTCCGTCACAACAGACACATCGGTTCCTAATATCCAATGATTTTTCTTCTTCTTTGGCTAACAATGGTTGCAACATGTGAAGCATATCAGCCATTAGGGCGCCGAACTTTTTTTTTTTTTTTTTTTTTTTGTAATTCGTTGCTCCACACAAGTGGCTTTCGCATCAAAAATTACGTTGGCTGTGGTCTGCATCAACGCCAGCAACTCTTCAATTGAGAACGGCACCTGTCCTACTCCATCATCAAACAACTTTGCATCATCCCACACCACCACACTTTCGTGAACTTCAGCAAAGTCATTTTCGTTTGTTGACGCCATCTTATTTTCTCCCTCCGGTTGACCAGCTGCAGCCGTTTCGTCATCAACCAAACCTGCCGTTGCTGCCCTGGCCCTTTGATCTGCTTTCTGATCCGATTTCTTTCACGTATGCAAACTGTCCTCCATTTAGTTGAACGATGATGCAAATCGCACAGTTCACATACTTTGGTGACGAAGTTTCAGGGCTTGCACTCACGGCAAAGAGGGTGAAAATCTCTTGACTGTTTCTTGCAGCTACACGCATCAAATTTCTTCGAATTGAGTCTCCCACGTAATAGATCGTTTGATTCTTCTATCGTGGTCATAATTCTGCCCAGAAAAGTTGATAACTTTGCTTCCAAACAAGAAAACAAAGGCAGCGATGCCAAACACGTCCTACCCTAACAACGTGCTCAAAATGTGATGAGGGGAACAAACAAGATGGCGGCCTCCTAGTTAGGAGTAGCAGCGCCCCTGGCGGGAGAGGAGAGAAAGTTTGGATACAAGCTAAAAAAAAGGGAGTTTTTTAGTTGATAAATGAGCAGTGATAGCGTAAAATGATGATTTTAAGCATAATTACTGAAGTAAGTATTTGCAGGTAGTAAGAAATATCCTATTCAAATATCCTCTTAACAAACATATATTCGAATATACGTCCAACCCCTAGAATGGAGAATGGAGTTTCATGTTGTCTTCCCTCTTGGGTCGTGCCTGTGGTGGAGATCCCAGGTGAGTAGTTCCTCTTTTTTTTGGAGAAGAGCAACTTTGTTGGTGATGATGTTCAGTTTTCCTTTAGATCGGAAAACCAAAGGCGAAAGGAGATTGTCCTGCTCAAGGCGAGGTCGACGGAGAAGGCTCAGGAACAGCAGTCGTTGAAAGGAGCTGGGTGAAAGGTTCATTCAGGTTCACTCAGGTTGTGTTGAGCCCATGTGCGATGAAAAGAAAAGAGCCCGTCGGTTCGGTTGAAGGCGAGACCGCATGGGGTGGGGGGGATCATTTCTGTGGGTCTGCTGAAGCCATTCGTGATGGTGACGAATGTAAGGCAGCAGTGATGAATAATGCTTGTGAGATCCGATGGCTGGGAATGTCACAGGGTATTGCATGGCTTCGTTGACTTGCTTTCAGCCGAGTATGAAAGGGTGAAAGAAACCTGAAAGAAAGAAAGAAGTCATAGAGGGCCGGCGATAGGGAAAGTCCTGTGCGGACACCTACGAAAGAAAAAGCACTGGGCGGAAGTTTTCGCTGGTGAGATCAGAGTTCCTTGAAAGGTGAGACGTGTTAGGATCTGATGGCTTGAAAGGGGATCGAAGCCAGCCAGCATGACTCGAGGGATCGGTGAGAAGACTGGAAAGTTAAGAAGGCCAAAAAAGTTGCTGGTGCTGTTGACACGATTGGTTAGAAAAAATTTACAGCTGGTGAGTGAGGATTAAGACGTGGGAGAGAGCCTTGTTAGTTCTGTTGAGGCCCGAGGAAGGGTTTTGTTGTTAAATGAGAGGGAAAAGACAATTGCGGAGCCATGTTGAGATTAAAGAAGAGACCCCCCCGGTCGGCTCTGTTGATGGTCTGGTTGACTTCTCAATGCTTTTTGTGGTGAGGCGCGAAGAGAAGTAGTAGTTCCATTGAGTAGCTCTTCGGTGAATAGTGAAAAAGAAGCCCGGTCGATTCAGTTGAAGAAAAGCGTCGTGGCCTTTCGATGCCTATTGGCGTGTGAAATGCATTGAAAAAAAATGGAAGTCAACGAAAGGAGATTTCATCTTGGTAGTTGTGGGAAAACGATGGCCCAATTCCGGTGAAAGGCGAGCGCCCCCGGTCGGCTCTGTTGACGACAGGTGTGTTGGCGGTGAATGTAATTCCAAATCGACGAGAGATGTAGCTGTGATATGATATGAGGGAATGGGGCCACAAGCGAGGGTGAGGTCGCGATTATCTCCGAGCAGGCGGCAAACCATGGCGCTTCTCTGGCAAAAGGAGAGTGCCCGGTCGGCTTCGTTGAGAACAGGCATGTTGAGGGTGAGTGTTTTTCGCGGCCAAATCCGAAGATAGATGCAGCTGTGAAAGGAGGGAACGGGGCCCCAGGCAAGGGCGACGCTGTGGTCTTCGAGAAGGCAGCAAACTATGCCGCTTGTCCGATGAAATGAGAGCCCAGTTGGCTCCGTGGCTGGCGTGTTGATGGCGAGTGTCTTTCGTGGGCAAACTGACAATAGATGCAGCCTGAAACGAGGGAAGACGATCGCAAGAGAGAGCAAGATCGAGGTCGGTCCTGAGCTGGACGAGAAGCATGGCACTAGTCCGGAGAAAGGAGAGAGCCCGATTGGAACCGTTGAAGCAGATGTGTTGACGATGGTGTCTTTCGTGGTCAAACTGACGATAAGTTCTGCTAGTTAAGAGCCATTCGCAGCCAAACAAACCATAGGTTTAGCCATGACGTGCGGGAGCTGGGCCTCAGGCGAGGGTGAGGTCGTTGTCTTCTCTGAATAAGCGGAAAACCAAGACGCTTGTTCGGTGAAAGGAGAGATTCCGGTCTGCCCCTTTGAGGACAAGCCCGTTGTCTTTCATGGCTGAGCTGGTGACAGGAAAACTGGCGAAAAAGAGAGCACTTTGTAGAAATCCGGCAAAAGAGGGAGCACTGGGGAGAAATTCGACGAAAAGGATAGCTTGACTAGTTGCGGCAGTTGCTTTCGTGGCTTGGGACCAGTCGTGAAGACAGAGGACGAAAGCAGATGCAAGGCAGCAATGAAGCACGGTGGGACACACAATGTCGTTGACTTGCTTTCAGCCGATCATTGAAAGGGTGAAAGAGAAAACGCCCACCGGTGAGAAACGAGACGTCAATGGTCCAGGCGGCTTCAGGAGGGTGAATGGCGAAAAGAAGACTTTTGCACTCAGCCAAAGGGGAAGACAGCCAGCCAGCAGAGTCCCGCGAAAGAAGCATCAGTACAGAAGGTACGGGCAAAAAGAAACCAAGATAGCAGCGACGAAAGGGGATGAGAGCGTAAGGATGGAGCGACCATTTGTCATAGCTGCTAGAGCACAAAAGATGCGAAGCTTTCATAGCAAGCTCTTTAAACAGGAAAAGTGCGCGCATGCACACTTGGGTTACAAAGCTGGCTGGATCCAAACAACTTAAAATCTCTAGAATGTAACAGCATTACGAGAACATAATGCAAAAATTCAGGTAACACATATTTTCCAGGGGCAACAAAAAACCTCTTTTCAGCTCTTTGTAATTTTACAGACTGAATTTTCTTTATGCCCGAAAAACTGAGTAACGTTAACCCTTTGACAGCTGAATTAATTTTCCATCTCCACAAAAGTAGAGGTAACCTGGACGAGACTCTAACTAGCAACTTGGACCAGCTCTAACTGCAGGCACACGCCTCTACCAACTCGGACACGGTCGTCTCTAGAGTCGGCTTGTTAAGGGAACCTAGTATTGTTGTCGTTTCTCCATTGTTGGCCATCTCGTGCATACTTTGGACTCTGTTTTTAGGACCCAAAGCTGTGCTTGTGGTTTTGGCGAGTATATTCGTCGCCAGCACTTTAAGGGTTAAAGGAAGAACGCTGGTGTAAAAAAAACCACTTCGAATGGGGTATTGGTAGAGTAGCTCATAATACGCGATTCCACGATTAGCCAAAAATCGCGGATCTTAAATAAGCCAGCAACAACAAACACTTCCAACGATGACTAACCCAAAGGCAATTGCCTTTTTATGTGAACATCATCAGGCGCTTCTGACGAAGTTTATTTTCAGTGGTATGGGATTATTGCTATGTTTTGAGGTCATTAAGTTCCAAAATTATCATTAAAGTACATGTCTCGCGGAAATCAATTATTTCCCCCAAATCGCACGTTTTTTTTTTTACCAAATTTATAGGTTTGGTTAACCTGTTAAGCAGGGAGTTAGAAAAAGTTGTCGTCGGTCATGGAGCGAGTTGGGTTTTTTTCGTCACCCATGGAGCGAGGCCCTAACGAAATATTTATTCTTGCAAAAATTATTGATATAGTCCAATTGTGGAAACTTGTCTCTACCATGACAAATATGAAGTAGGCGTAGATGTTGGCCAAACTAAAAAAAAAAATAATCAATTTATTTTTTTAATATTTTTTTTTAGAGGTGGGGGCACGGAATGTCGTGGAAACTTATGCGGAAAGTCGTGGAAACCCATATAATGGTTGCCGCGGAATTCCGCCAAAAAAGTTAAATCTTCGGCGCAAATTTTTTTATTTTTGGCCACGGACAATGAGCGGCTTTAGGATTGGAATGTACAAATCGGACAAAGATTAGCAGTTATTGAAAATTTATAGACAGTAAAACTTTTGCCAAATCCGTATTGAAACTGAATCCTAAAAATCCGGTGTCAGATCATGTTCGGATTCGATCACTCCCTACCCAAAAGCCAACTCAAAAGATTAAAGCATCGAGTTCACTGCTAATTCATGGTCGCACATTTTCAAAACACATACCTCCTGTATCTGTGGTTTGAAAGTGTGCAACCATGAATTAAGCAGTGAACTGGATGTTTTAAGCGAGTTTCAAAGTAGTTCGAATAACAGTTTTTTTTTTGTAAAGCATCGATTAGTTATTTAGTGAAAACAAATTAATGTGTCACATAATATGGTGCAAAAAAAAAAGCTCTCATCCCTCTCATACACTTGTAAGGTCTCTGCTCTGCAGCGGCGCATTAAGGAATTTTGTTTGGAAGGTGAAGCTGCAAACAAAAATCAAAACGTGTCCGAAAACTAGCACATTTTAAAGAATTTCAGTGATTTTCAGGCTTCTAAGAAGCTTAATTGAGAAACCTTAACGGCAGTAAATTCCTTACAGTGCCCTCCTTTTCCCCCTTATGGGTATGCCACTGGGTGCCCGAGAAACAGTTTTTGACTTTGACGACATGACTTACTTGTGTTTTTGAATATCTTTAATCCCTCCCCGCTGGTATCCTAGCCGCTCTGCAGGATTATCTCTAAAGGCAAAAAAAAAACCGGAATTCATCCACCATAAATCTAACTTATACTTTTAAATGAATGGAGCATTTCAGTACTGCGTTTTTATAATTTCTCTTCTATTGCTACCTACCTGCACAGTCGCTTGATGAGTGCAGATGCATTGCGTGTGATGTTGCGTGGAAAATCAATGGCGTCAATTCCTTTAAGAATTATGTTGTACGTTTTCATGGGATCGGCACCAGAAAAGGGTGGCCTGAACAGAAAATCAATCAACAATGATGCAATAGTGTGTAAGGAAAAATCATCCAGATGAAAACTCTACCCGATCCAAATCTTCAATTCTTGGAAGGAGTTCCTCCTCGAATTAAATAGTGCAGACACGCTCTCCTGAAATTTAATGGCTACTGGAAGATCACAGGTTGGTTTGACGATTTATTACTAGTGGACAATTCACTAACACTGACTGCGTACGGACTCCTCGGGGTTAGATGTAGCGGCTACGTCGCTGGCGCTCCTAACTTCCAAATCGTCATTCACTCTCCAAGTTTTACACGGTTTACCACCAAAACTTGCATAACATGATTCTCCAGGTAACTAGGTTTAGAAACCGAAGTATTTTCTGATGACTGCGAACAACTACGACTACGCCGTGCCTATGTCTAACCTGACTTCTTTTCGTATTTTAACGGACATTGGCTCACCCTCATACCTGCTTGAGTGCTTGAAACGGTGGTGGTTGGCGCCAAAATCATTTGTTTAACAGCAAGGACTTTTAGGTTTTGCACCACAACCATGAGCGGACGTGCAGGAGAACGTGGCCAAGTATTGTTGGCAACGATTGGTAAAAACTTTGCAACCAAGAACTGGATTAGTTAGTGAGCTCATGAGCTGATTGGTTGTCCGGTGGAACTCTGGATCCGACCGGAGCATATGAAAGTCAAGGGCTTCAGAGTCTGGGGTTCAATTCTCGTTGATTCTTGTGTTGAGAATGTACATTATAATGTAACCCAAATCTTGTCATGATTATTCCGTATTAAAAACAAGGTTTAACTACTTCAAGTTTGGCTTTTACATTGAACACACGTTACAGTAGGAATTATTTTCTTAATCCAGCTTAATTCAACTTAACAGCTTATCAGAGTGCTTAAAGGACACAACTTCTCACTACATCTGAGCATCTTTGTTTGAAGATTACGGTCTTGTTTAACACTAATTTTCAAAATGTTTTGGGTATACTTGCACAAATATAGTTATTTGTCCCTATACCTCGCGAATTTCCGACAGCCTAATGTATTTTCATCTGTCTTCGTCAGGCACACATTGCATCGTCTTCACTCTGATCACATTCTTGCATCGTCTACTCTCTGATCACATTCATTTGACAGTGATTTTAGATAGAAAAGAACATGACAGATGAGTGAAGGAAGATATTATGATATTCGGTACGTATTATCGAACGATCGACGATATAGGAAACGTCCCTACAATTGACGTAGACATAGCATTGACGATTATGGAAAGAAGGATTCATCATTAAGGCTGAAATGGACGATCTCACTCCACCAAGACCACGACTCCCCCCCACAACTATTTTCACAACTAAAAAACCATAAAGAAGGAATGCTTTTGTGTCTGATTACAGCAGCACAAGGTGGGATGGCCCAGAAATTAGACTGGCTTCTAGCAATTAGGTTGAAAGTTTATATCACAGGCAATAGAAGATTGAAAGATTCGGATGTGTTGCTAGAGACGCTTGAGAACCTTAGGATTGATGATGAAGTTTTAGTGTCACTAGCGGTGGAAAAACTTTTCCCAAGCCTAACACATAGGCTCATTGTGGAAATGCTCGAGAAGTCAGCAAAACAAGCGAGTATACCATCAGAGGTTTACGAGAAAGACAGAAGGATCCTAAATATTATTAAGGCATCTATTTATGTCCAGTACCAGAGACAGACTTACCGACAAATGAAATGAGCCCCTATGGAGTACTCGAGTTCCCCAACTATAGCAGAATTGGTAATCCAACACCTCGATCATTACGTGCTATCCAAATTTCCACTATAATTGTGGAAGCGATTTGTGGATGACATCTTGGCCATTATAAAGAAGAAATATGTACAGAAAGTATTAGCACTGGCTAATAACTGGCACAAGGATGTCAATTTTACGATTGAGAGTGAGAAAAATCGCACCATCCCTTTTCTCGATGTGCTGCTAACACGCACTGACAATGGCATGGTACACTATCAACCATACCAAAAACCTACAGTGAGAGACGTGGTATCCCATTTAACTCTGGACACCCAGTAGGTCAACCCAAAGCTATAGCAAAGAACGAGTTTGTACGTGTCCTGAAAAGATCCATGTCACTAAGTAAAGCTAAGCCATACATCCAAGACCTGAAAAGAAAGTTCATCGAATTGCAGTACCCACCTGGAGTTATCAACAGAATTATAAAAGAAGCGATCCGCACATGTAAGGAGAAAGAGAAAAAGAAAAAGAAAATGAGAAAGAAGAACGTGAGGAAAAGGGAGTCAGAAAAATAGGCATAACATACCTAAACTGAACAAGCGAAAAAATACAAAAGCTTCACCTCAAAAACGAAAAAGGCCTAAAGAAGCAAGTGTTAAAGAAACATGGAAGAGAGGAACGACACGAGCGTGAACGTGAAAATGTAAACAACAACACAGAGATCGCAAAAATGCTAAGTCTAGTAAATAATACAAGAGAAGGAGTGTACCAAATTCCATGTAAAGAATGCGATGCAACGTATATAGGGGAAACGAGAAAACGTGTACGTACACGAGTCAAGCAACATATTGCAAATGTGAAAAATAAAGTCATTACCAGCAGCATAGCCACACACTGCATGCAAACGCAACACACTATCGATTGGGGAGCTACCAAAACACTGCTGGTGTCAAATTCAAGGAGTGACAGACATTTAAGAAGATTAGAATCCCTGGCGATACGCGAACACCGACGTAAAAACTATGAAGTGATGAATCTGCAGGCCCCTCCAACCCAACCCTTAGCTACCTTGTAAATAACGAGGTCGCGACACGTTTGAACAGGAAGTAGAAAACGGCCTTCGCCCAGGGAGGCTACGCCACACGCCATTCAAAGCGCTGCAAGAATGTGATCAGAGTGAAGACGATGCAATGTGTGCCTGATGAAGAAAGATGAAAATTAAGGCTCGGCCGATACCGATATTGGCACTGACACTGATACTATCGGTATCGGATCCGTCGGCTAACTGTTTTGGTCAAGTATAGGTTTTTGCGATATCTTTGCCAAAAATTGTCCGTTCTTGATGTTCCAATACGCCATTTTAACAGTTTTTTCCAAAGCTTTCCAATGGTGCTAATTTCAGAGCGATAGCTTCTGTCGTTCTCAAATTATTTAACAAAAACCAAAAACAGGTGCCAAAAAACTCACTTTACTGCAAGATGCTTGCCCATTGAGCTTCGAGATACGGAATTTTTCATCAAATTTTGTTTCTGAATATGTTAGAAACATTGAAGTGGCACTATCACCGATTGAAATGCGAACGAAAATACCGTGGCACCATCTAGCGACATTGATATTGTTAACCTTTATAGCTTGCTCGCAGGTGCACGAGGATGAACCCAATTTTCACTCAATAATTAAGGATGTCGTGGTTTGTTTGTTTCGTTAAAAGAAATGCCGATATGCATTCCTTCGCTTGGTGCAAGCAAACGCTAGATGGTACTACACAGCGCTAGATGTTGTCAGAATTCGTCTGCTTTCAATCGATGATAGTGCCACTTTAACTTTACTGGAAGTAAAGTATTGAAGTATCGGTACCGGTGATGCAGCTTCGGACCGTATAGGTATTGGATCGGATCGATCAAAGTTGGTATCGGCCGAGCCTTAATGAAAATACATTAGGCGGTCGAAAATTCGCGAGGTATAAGGACAAATAACTATATTTGTGCAAGTATACCGAAAACTTTTTGAAAACGAGTGTTAAACAAGACCGTAATCTTCAAACAAATAGTACAGTAAACAGTACGATTTTTTCTATTTGAGCATCCTGCATGAAATAGCTCTTGCAACATTTACATAGGTTAGAGTGAATGACGCAAAACACTTTCTCACGAGGGAAAAAATAGGAAAATTAATGCATCTACAACATTTACGTGTGTCTGAAGCAATGTCGCTACACTGCGCCATACAGGAAAGCAAAACTTTGCAAAACTTTGCAAAACTTTGCAAAACTTCACAATTTCCACATCTCCTACATGCCGGATGTTTAACTCCTGGTATTTTCACACGGTTACACTCCACAAAAGACTAGGGGAAACTTAAACAGTTTGTCTTCCATATCCTGGTCAATAAAATTGAACAAATTCAAAACAAAACAAGAGCACTAATTAGGGATGTGTGAGTAGAAAAATTTTCATTCGAGCCGAGCCGAGTTTTGAGCAAAAGAATCGAGTATCGAGCCGAGTTCGAGTATTTGATGGAAATATGTTGTTAGCAAGTTTCTCTTTAATTTGTTAAGATAATAAGAACAAAGATGGCTGACTGTATTCATCATGGTTTTCCAGTTTTAAGGATATAACTTGAAAATGGTTTCAGTTATTGACTTTTAATCTGCACCACTGGAAAGCTCTCGTCGAGACGATCGATTTGGTATATTGGAATGTCAAAATCAGTCAAACATTGGTGAAGTTATAGCATTTTCGCCGGTTTTGAGTTTTTCGAGTATGGACGCGAGCAGCGAGTAAACGAGTTCGAGTACAAGTTTCATACTCGACTCGGCTCGAATTTTTCGAGTATCGCACACCCCTAGCACTAATGCATCGACTTACTATGTCGACGCCAAAGCGAATTGTAAAGATACGAGATGACGATGCAAGATGGGAGAGAACACTGCCAGTGCCATCTGGTGGTAAGGCTATGCAGAGCTTCTTAAAAGTTATTATTTTGGGCATGTTGAGTAGTAAATAAGCGATTTTAAGTTATTTACTAACGGGAAGTATTTTGCCGATAGTAAGAACCTACTTACGTTCCAGTGAGCAACTCAAACATCAACACCCCGAGAGACCAGTAGTCTGCCGAGATGTCATGGCCTCTGTTTAAAATTATCTCAGGGGCCACGTATTCAGGAGTACCGCAAAACGTCCATGTTTTGCGACCAGGTGGAAGCTTTTTGGCAAAGCCAAAATCCACCTGTAACAAAAGAAGCAGTTATGTTAAGAACATCGCAATCCATAAGGCCATTAAAAAAAGAAAAGTTGGTTCTCAGGCCATCCCGCACCGATTTTTTGACGGGAAATAAAAAGATTCGACGCGGCAAAAATAGCAACTACAGAACAAAATAGTCCTTAATGAGAAATTGAAATATAAAATTACCATTCTTGCCGTTAAGTAATTGTGTGGACACAAGGTATGAAGCATTATGAGGCAGTATTCTTTATTTTATCCAAACTAAAAAATAATTCCTCAAAATGTACGGAAAAATGGGGTCGACAAATAAAAAATAAATTGCGCCCGCACGGAATGTTTGAGAAAAATGCCCGACAACCAACTTTCTTTTTTTAAGTGGCCTAAACGGAGAAAAAAAAAATTGTTTGTGTCCCACTTGTAATAGGTAAGCATTTAGTAAAAAAAAATATATACATATATTGATTTTGACAAGGTAGGGATAGGAAGTGAAATAGTGTTCCGACATCTCTATCCATATCATCGTCTACATTTAAGATTATGTGATTATTCACGACCTACTCGGCCTTGTGCAAAAAGTCTGACAGGCTCATTCAATTCCTTTTCAAAGCAGCCTTTTAGGAAGGACAGAGATGCATCTTATTATCGGCTTGCCGTTGATCAGATGTTTTTCCTCCTTTGAATGTTTTGGATTTCTTCCTTCGAATGTTGTAAGCAAATCTTTCATGGACACAGTCGAAAATCACACGTTCGTCTGCCTGGCGATTTCCAGGCGTTTTCGTATGTCTAACTTCAATATTGTATTTGTTAGGATCCGACACCCTGCAGTAGCCCTGATCTGAACCAAAACCTGCTAAAAACACGACCGTTTCAATTCAGCCCATAAAAGAAAAGTGATGGGATAAATTGTTGGTCCACCAACAATAGTGGAGAGTGCGGCTAAGCACTTTTTTCTTTTATTATTGGGTACGTGAGAATTATTTAACGAAAATAAGCAAATCAAATAAGCTATGAATTAAAGATTGTATTTTAGAGGAAAGTGAAAACTGTTCTTGATATGTGACCAACTTGACAATATCTACTGCTGCAACGGGCACGTGTGAAATTTGTGGATATCAGTTACAGTACCGATACCAAGGTATCGCTGCAGAACTGGAACTGGTATCGGAACCAGTACAGCCTTACTAGGTTGTTCATTATAAAGAAAGCCTACTGTATCATACGTAACATTAGAGCTGATCTTTTTCCGAGCGACAGTCATGACACATGATTACGTACGAGCAGATCTCTCAATTCAAACTTTGTCCACGACTATAAAGTTAGATTATCAATAAAAAGGTACTTTCACTCTTAAAGACGTAACTATTCTTATGAAATGGGTGCTTTATAGAATATTACAGTATGCCTAAGTGTCCAATCCTATGCTAGGAATCCATCATTGTTTTGGCGTGGTTGTTATGTTCTTTATCGACAGTCCTTGACAGGTTGGCTCAGCAAGCAAGTCATTTGAAATTAATCGATTCAACATCAGCCCGGTGTGGAAAATGCCATTTGGTGCAGCTTTGATTTTACCAAAACATGGAACACAATTTATTCCAAATAACAAAACCTAATTTCTGGATTTGACTGCACTGTTATGTATTTGAACCTTTCGTTAATAGCCGATTTAATATTTTAATGTTAGACTAGTTTGCAAAGCTGAATTATTGCCACTTTTTGCTGATCCGATCCCTACACTTAAAGATACGTGTCTAAATTTTTTCAGTCATATCCATGGGAAGATTGCTGTGAGTCGAACTGAATTCCGCAAATTTTTTTTTATCAATTCTGCGGCTTATAGTGGAGACAAACGGAACATCTATGTTGTCCAATACAAGCCTGATTTCAATTTCAACGTACTGTATAAAAGAACTCGACTTCATGGCATAAGGGTCTCTTGCCCTGCTAAAACCAGCAGTGCAGTATTGTTAACCCTAATCAACAAGAGAAGAATTTTTTAGTTAGTCTGTCTTTCTAATGATAAAATTATTATTAATTAAACATGGTACGCTATTTACCAAAATTGTCCCTCGATTGTCACAAATCAGGGTGCGAATTTTCGGTGGTCTTTATCTTTTTGACAGATCTCCCACCTTCCTCAGGCACTTCGAGCGTTGAACGCCTTTTTTTACATTAGAAATACCTGTTTCGGACCTGCAGATGTCCAATAACTCAATACTCCAAGAATTTTCCAGTAAACTTATTTTTTAAACCTTCTGTGAAAAACTGCGATCATGGAAATTACTAGTCTCTACCACCACTGATCGAGTACAGTAGAATCTCGATTATCCGAACTAATTGGGACCGAAGGTGTTGGGATAGTTTAAATTTAGGATAATTCCAATTTGCATGCAAAATAAAAGTGGAAAACTTTTTTTTTGTTACTCAGTTTTAGTGTTTGTGAACTACGCTTGATTGTATAAGACTGCTGAAAAGAAAATTGTGCAATAAATGACTCCAGGAACATAAATAAAGCAAAGTCAATGCTTATTCCTTCTCAAAAAAACGGGAAATATCTGAATATTTTGTAAAAAATGGGATTTTCGATAATCGGGGTTCGGATAATAGGGGTTCTACTGGGAGACTGGGACCAATACTTAGAAGCTAAGCAAAAGTTAGAGCTAAACAAATGTTAGCTGTATCAGTAAGCTGGCATTGATACCGACACTGGATTTGTTCGGTTGCCGATATTTGTGACAGGTGGTATTGAAACACTTTGCTCAGGAAATCACCGAGTGTCTGCCAACTTATCTTTTAACTGTTGGTGACCATTTTTAGGTTATTTATTTTAATGGTTATTATGCTTTTGAAGAAATCTACACCATACTGTATTACGATAGTTGATAAAAAAAATTGGTGATAAAAATTTGAATATTAGTATTAGTACTCGCAAAATTGTTAAAACTGGATTTGTATCGGTATTGTATCGATAAAATTGTTGGTGCAACCTTTTTTTACCAACTTGATTGAGGACTGAAAGGAAAAATTTACAATTTTTTTGACTTCTGCAGTAAATACCCTCCTTTTAAGTGTAATTATTTGAAAATTGAAATTTTTTTGACTTCTATAACAGATACGGACTTGAAATAAGAACCACAAAATGGTTAAAACGGATGGTATATTTGAATGTCAAAATTGGTAAATACCGGGCAGTATTATCAAAAAGCACGAGGTTTTATTGATACTGCTAATGAACAAGTATCCCTACAGATACAGTGGCACTGACATAAATATCTGTATCAGTGCAATCCTGTTGGTTTGGTATCAGTTTGGGTTAAAATTAAGTTACAGCCTTTATTTCTAAAAAGGCTTTAACTAACTTACCATTTTGGCATAACCTTTCTCGTCCAACAAAAGGTTTTCTGGCTTCAAGTCTCTATAGATTATATTTCTTGTGTGTAAGTATTCGAACGCTATTATAACACAGCCTGTATAAAACCTAGTTGTGGCATCGTCGAAGTTTCCTCTGTTGGAACGAAATAATAAAAAAAAAATTAGTAAATACTAGAGTAGTCAAACTACGATTATTAACAAAGTGGTTAATTACGAAGAAAGTAACTTTTACTGGAGCAGGTAGGACTAACACATCTTTTACATCTGTCCATTGGTTCTCTCTCTTTTGTATCAACAAACGACTTAAAGCACGCTATCAAGCAGAAGGAAAAAAAATGTGCACCGCAAACCTTGCGAGGAATGTAAGCAAGCAATGGCAAGGTCGTGCCTATCTAGGAGGTCAAACTAGGCCCGGAATGCAAAAGTAATTTTCACCTACAGCATGAAGTGATCCAAAAATTAATTACCCTCGTTGCACTCTGGTGTATTTGGCTGAACTAGAAAAACTCTCCTCTCCCTAGCATGTTAACCGTAATTTCATGCTCACAACCTGCGGGTTACGCGACATTTTTTCATTAGAACGGGAGTAGGCCTAATACCACAAATTCTCTTCCGAAAACACAGATGTTAAAAGATGTTGATGCTGGAAAAATAAAGAAAGGTCGGATTGTCAGCAAATACGGCATTCAAGCAACCAATCACCTATCGAGTTGCCTACCATACATAATAACTTATATTTTAAATGTCTGTCTGCAAAACAAGCGGCTGCAGCGACTACCTAGTCGCCGCCACAACTTCCACCACTTTTGAAAATGTTGAGGCGCACACCTGTATCATGCACTGCAACAGTGTAAACCATTATATAATCTATAAGTAGCAACCATCACATTTGGTTAAAAATGTGTTAGCTTTTAGGCCTAGTTTTGGATTTTGGGCATACTTTGTCAGCTTTTAAGGCCTAATTTTTACCCGTCATTTTAATTTTGTAAGTAGAAGCAAACAGAGAGTAGGGTTTGATAGTACAGTAAAACCTCTTTAATACGAACTTTAAGGGGACAGCTAAAAATGTTCTTATTAACCATAGTTCTTATTAAACGGACGAGAGAATTTGGGCTGCCACTTTTAAAAAATGCAGCCTACCTGTATAGGCTGCATTATTTTGCTGTGTATACTGTATACTGCATTCGTCCTTGACCTTCGCACTTGCACAAACAGACAAAACTCTTATCACTTCCCAATATGGAGTCGACTAGCGATCGATGTTTTATGTGGAATAAAACGAAATTCAAAGGGGAGGGGGGTAAGAAACTGTTACGAATGGCAAATTCGTAAAAATAAGCTGGAATTGTAAATATTTGTTCTTCTTATCCGTACATTTGTATTAACAGAGTTCGTTATAGCCGTATATATTTAGTGCTGAATGAGTAGCTGACCAACCAAAATCTTGAAAAAAGTTCTTATTAAGCGGGAATTCCTCTTATCCGAGTTCTTATTAACGAGGTTATACTGTATGCTTATTCATTTATGCAACATGGTGCAGAGATTTGACGTTGCCTTGGCAACATGATTTAAGGCCGAATTTTCAGCTTTTAGGCCTAATGTTTGTTACGTGCCTTCTAATTTCGTAAGTATCAGCTAACCCGGAAACTTGGGTCGACAGTAGGCGTATTTATCCACGCGTGTCACATGGTATCGAGTCTATTTTAAATGAAGCTAATGTGGGTCGTCAATGAAATCCTTTTAATTTTACAGCTGCACGTTTTCCCCTCTAGTGTTTAAATGCTACAATAAAATGAAATAAGTTACATCAACAAAAATCTATTAACTATAAGGAAGTAACAGTGATTTAACTTGCAGTGTTTTGAAACTAATTTTTGATCAGTGTGTCAATTGGTGAATACAGTTTGTCTCTAATCTGGTACTTTAACAAGCACAAAACTGAACTGGTTTCAGCAATTAAATCGCAGCTTGAGAGCAACTTGATTTTAAGTGTTCTACTGCCGTCTATCTGGTACCCTTCTGAAGTTGAAAATAGTGACGGACAGAAAGACGTACAGACAAACCGAGGGACAGACAAAGTCGTTGCATTAGTCTTCTCAGTTGTACAGAAGACTAAAATGTGGCCAATACATTTTAGATGTAGAATGGTGTTTTTTTTATCACAAACATTCTCGTTGTCTCAGGATGTCAAGAAATCCGGTTTCACTGTAGCACATTTTTTTTTAAGTTCTCATTAAGAACATTTTGCCCCCCCCCCCCCCGGCCCGCGAAAAATAGTTTGTTTTGCTGAAAAAGTACGATACCTGTCAATTTTTGCATTGTTGTCTCAACGATGCTCCTGGATGCTTGCTTGAGACTTGTACGACCGCCTCAGGAACCCCCAACCACGCATGCACGGACCTCCCTATAAGAATAGCGGCTCCATGAGCTCGTCATCTCCTTGTCTCTCAATATGTCAAAAGGTGACTCGAGAGGGGAGGCAGGGTGGGGCTAAGGTATTGTACTTTTTCAGCAAAAGAAACCATTTTTAGCCGGCCGGGCTGGGGGGCCGGGCTGAAAAAGTGCAATACCCTGTCAATTTTTGCATTGAGAGAGACCGCGTCAAATTTGGTGGCGGGCACCTTTTGAGCGAGTACCCTGTGTTCCTGAGACGACGTTGTCCTTCTGTGTGGTATTCACTGAATTCGGCTGTGCCGGTTTAGTGAATGGTGGTGGATGCATTCAGCAATTCGGATGAAATTGAGTGGAGACGTGACTGCTACCTTTTTTTTTTTTTTTTTTTAAAGAAAAGGGGAACAACAACAATAAAATATTTTTTTACCTAAAGGTAGGTTCTTCCAAGATGATTTCAAAGACAGATGGACTCATTGTTGAGCCAGTTAGATTTGCATGAGGATGGATGGCGATGGGTGATGAACCAAAATTTGATGTTTTTGTAATAGTCTAATTTGAATGAGGAGACAAATTCAGATCCCTTGATTGTTGCCAAGTGAATGTCCATTTGATTCATTGATTGGAGGTGGAAAATGTTTGGTTTTTTCCTTTGGTTTGTTTTTCTTTTCTTTTTTTTTGGGG
>JAHWFP010249559.1:52006-68812 GCA_023313725.1 Lithobius niger
ACAGACAGGCTTCACAGAAACAGAGTTGTTTGGGTTGGAGGGGGGGGATGATTTTGTACCTCGAAAGAAAAACCCTTGGCCTTAGATTTACAAGAATAGCAGGGCAAGTCCAAGGTGGGAAGGTTGGATAGTTGTTCCATGTTGGGATGGAGAGGATGGAAGAATGACGAGTTATCAAATTGCCGGATTGAGTAGCATTCGAGGTTTTGCGTTGTGGCTGTCGAACAGATTGACTTCCAGGCTTCGTCAATTTTTGACTGTTTTTCAAGGATGAGCTTGAGGGATGGTGGCTGCTCACTTACCGTGAGTGGTGGTTCGTAGTAAACCAGGGGTCTGTTTGGGAGAGAAGGTTGGAGTCTTGGGTCTGAAGCTTCCGAGGCAAGGATTGGGTGGAAGAATTGGCTTTGCCTGGGGAAGTGTGGTCTACAGCTTTTGTCAAGAGAAATGGCAGTGAGAGACCAAAGCATAAATTCAATGGGTGGGTTGAGACCTTCATGAAGAATGGGTTCCGTGGTTTTCTTCTTCGTAAGTGCATCTTGGAGCAAGGAATCAGTGTGGCTTTTGAAAAGTTCGGCATTTTTCACTTTGAGATTGTTGATCTCGGATTTTAAGGAGTTTATGGTGTAGAACTGGTCGTTCAGTTTTTGTTGGATGGAAAAGAAGTGAGGTTGGAGTTTGCCGCAGTTCGTTTGGAATTAATTCGTTGCACGAACATTTTTTAACTTGAGTTTGTGTCAAACCTACATCTATGTCGAGACTGTCATCCATGTCCAAACTGTGTAGGTTTGGGTTGGTCACATTTGCGTCACACTGGGGGTTGGGTGAATCTTCATGTTGAGGGGAGCCAGAGGTTGATGATTCAAGATGTAAGGTTGGTGAGTCATAGTCTGATTCTTCATGAGTTGGAGAACGGGGGGTAGCGGGAACTATAAGGGTGGGTTCAACGGTTGCAACGTCATCTCCAAGGGGTGATGAAGGGCTTTCGTCTGTTGTGTTTTGTAGGATTTCGACCGGTGATGATTGCGAAGCACAAGATGCGGGTGGATTTGAAAAGTCATTTCCAACGGCTGTTCCATTATCTTTGGAAGGAACCTGTTGTTCAATGTTCTCGTGTTGAGTTTCAGAATCGTTTTCGGATTCAGTTGTGCCAGGGAGGATTTCCCAAGTTGTTTGGAGTAGATGATAGTGGTGAATTGGCCCTTGACTGTTGGGATATTAAGAGTTGCAGGATTCGAAGATATTGGTAGTTTTGCCAGGGGTCTTTGGAGGTCTGGAGATGGTGTATGAAGGGGCGGAACCTTGTTTAGGAGTGGAGAGTTTCTCACTAGACTTGAGCTTCTTTCTTGATAAAGACATAGCTGTGGCTTGACGTTTTTTTAGGGCGGAGGCTAACTGCATGGAAGCAATTTGCCTCCATATAGCAAATGGAAAGGTGACAAATGTAGCAAGGGTTATTATAATAATCACACAGACGATGGTACTGGCACACAGTTTTGTGGGGATCCAACCTGTTGGGGTTGAGAGTCCTGGGCAATTGCAGGAACCCGGATCATTAATTTTTGGGGTGTGGCCGGCATAAATGTTCTTGGTGCCTGGGTCTGCTGGTTTTTTGATCTTCACCATGGTGGAGGCTGCTTGAAGGGAATGGATTCGCAGAACGCTACGTAGGACAAGAAGAAGTGGCGACAAAGGAGTCACGTGATAAGCAAAGCGGGAAACTAGGACGCTCGAGGCTTTGGACCGGAAATTGGGAGGGTACCAAGAAGTGCCACTGTGCGAGTGGCGCTGCTGTCGGTTGCGCTTTCATCGAGGGCCTGAGTGCAGCGGCGTACATAGACGGAAAGGTGTGGTTGACGTGTGTCGAAGACGTGGCTTGGCTGCTGGAGGGCTTTCGTTTCAAGCGGAGTGCATTTTGAACTTCTCTCACTTTCGTGGCAAATGAAAGCATGGAGATGAGGAGACGGGAACTGCGTGCTTTGTGGGTGATGAACAGCTGAGGTTGGTAGTTGATACGACTAATGTCATTCTTTCGTTTCTGGCTGAAGACAATGGAAAGTGGCATTTCGGTGGTCGTGGCAGGACAGGAAATGTACGTTTTTTTTTCCATCCGGTCTACGTCAGGCCGTCTCGATGTTGTTCTCAACAGGATGTGAAAAGCCGTTGATGAGGTGGTGGTGTGCCGGCCGGGCCAACGAGATACGAGTTAATCCCCGGTCCGGAAGGGGACGGGTGGCGTGCAACTTCCCTTGGTGGTTTGGGCGGACCTCGAGTTGTACGGGAAGAGAGATGACATGTTGGCTGTGTGCGTGGCTGCTGTCCGTTGCGCTTTCATTGAGGGCCTGAGTGCAGCGGCGTACATAGACGGAAAGATGTGGTTGACGTGTGTCGAAGACATGGCTTGGCAGCGGGAGGGCTTTCATTTCAAGCGTAGCGCATTTTGAACTTCTCTTACTTTCGTGGTAAACGAAAGCGGCATGACGGTAGCGGCCTTTGTTTGTCTTTGCTTTCCCGTGAAAGGGTTCTTGTGAGTGGCTGCGAGGAAGGGCGGATTAGAGTCCGTGAGGAAGACAGGCGAAGGATGTGCGTGATAAAAGCCGCATTGGTTTCGTTTCCGTTGCTTGAACGAGGCTTTCCGGACAAATGATTTTCATCCTGAAAGGAAAATCCGGCGGCTGGATGATGGCATGTCTACGGTGAGCTAGAGGCTTGAAGATGTGCTTGATGGTGTGGCATCAGAATGGCTTTCGTTTAGACGTGAATTCAACGAAAGGACGTAAAGACCAGAGGACTTGAGGGAAGCGGTTTGCAGCAGGGATCCTTTCTTGTCAACCCAAAGGGTGAAAGGTGGCGGGAAGACCAGTGGAGTAGAGTGCGTCGATCCAACGGCGGCCGGGGCTGGAAGCGATGGTCGGGCAGTTGTGGTCGTCTTTGGTGGAGCCGGACTCTTGAAGAAAGGTGGAAGCAAGAGAGATGAATGACGGAGTGTCTTTCGTTCAGACGAAAGAACCTGAGGATAAACGTGAGGAGTCCGTTTCTTGTACAGCTGCGGGGTTCTGCCTGAACAGCTGCGGGGTTCTGCCTGAACAGCTGCAAGGCGAAAGATGCTGGGTAAAAGCAGCAGCCGAGTGTGGAGACCGAGCGGTGGCCGGGACCTTGTGAGCGGCAGATGAAATCCTCACAGTAATCTTCGGTGGGCCCCAAATTCTTGACAGAGGTACTTCCGAACTGACGAAAGAACCAGCGGGTGAACGGGAGGAATCCGATGTGCGGCATGGAGTGAAGGCCATCCCTGTTCAACTGGCTGGGTGAAAGGCGCTGAGGACCAGTGACGGGCGGAGGCCACGGCGAGACAGATGAGGTCGGAGGACTTGTGGTGTTCGTCTTGCTTCAAGGGTGAAGAAAACATGACGAAAGAGACCCTTCAGCTTGCCGGGAGTCGTCTGCCGTTGTGGTGGATGAAGAACCATCGGCGGTTGGCTTGAAGGGCGAGGCCATGGTGGGACAGGCAAGGCCGGAGGTCTTGCGGTGTTCAACTTGTTCCATGGGTGAAGAAAACCCCACGAAAGGAGATCCATCAGCTTGGCGGGAGTCGATAGCCGACGTGGTGGATGAAGGACAAGCGGTGGACGGTTGAAGGGCGAGGCAATGACTGGGCAGTCAAGGCCGTAGGTCTTGCGGAGTTTGTCTTGTTTCAAGGGAGCAGAAAACCTGACGAAAGGAGGCTAGACAGCTTGCCGGGAGACGTCTGCGCGATCCGCATGATGGGCGGCACAGATCGTGATGAGTCGGACTTCAGACTTGACGGTAAACCAAAGCCAGAGGGGTGCGGAATGTGGGATGAACTGGCGCCGTAGGATAGATGGCGGAAGATAGTGGGCTAGCCTACGGCCAGAGTTGAGGACTTGCGAATGGGTTAGACGAAAGGAACCAGGAGAAAAGAACGAACACAAAGAAATGACGAGCTCACGGAGCCGCCATTCTTATAGGGAGGGCTGCGCATGCGTGGTTGGGGGGTTCATGAGGTGGTCATACAAGTCTCAAGCATCCAGGAGCATCGTTGAATGCAAAAATGACAGGTATTGCCCTTTTTCCAGCATAAAGAAATTTCGTTTCAACAGGGACTTACTACTACGGTTAGCCCTACATTAAAAAACTTACTTGTCCCTTAAAATGGTCCAAAGTTCGCCACCTAAACATGCCTCCATCATCATATATAAGTACTTGCGGTCCTTGAATGTCGCAAAAAGCCTATAAGGAAAAAAAAAAAATAGTTAGAATTTGATTCAACTTCCATACTTATATTTGTCGAGCTATTTGTTAACGCTGACACTGGTGTCCAGTTTAACATGCCTAGAAAGGTTGCTGGGTGGCATAGTAGGAGGCATCTTGCTAAGCCCCCAAAATGCACCTTTATGGGCTAAAATTGCAGGTCATTAAATACATAGTAATGTAATGGACAAAATGTAAGATGGCTGGAATATAAGGTAAACTACAACTATTTTGGACCACCATCACTTGATAGAATAATTTTTAACCAGTCTATTCATTGCAAGTTATCAATAAAGCAGTTAAGTCAACAAGCATTGGTCGAAACCAAACGTCTTACTTTATAATAAAATCACAGTTTGTCTCTTCCATGATATTCTTCTCAGACATGATATGTTGTTGTTGCCGCGTTTCTACAATCTGAGACTTTTTCATTGCCTTCAGGGCAAATGAGCGAGAAGGATCATTTGCAATCACCACCTGAAGGATAAACACATGCCATTAACAACAAGACATTTATCTAAACAAGGCATTTGACAACAGAAATACTAATGCGTTACGGGTATTACTTTGAAACACTATGTCATCATTTTTAAAACTTTCATCATCCATTTCGCACACTTTCAAAAGTGCACTATCTTGATTTTGAAAGTGCGAAATGAATGATGAAAGTTTTAAAAATACTCCAAGTCCAATGTGTATAGGCAAAACCCACCTGGCAATGATACTTAGAAATTAGAATATGAACAAGAAATAGCTTATTCGTATCAAAACTTATTGAGTTTGCACACCTGTGGCTGTTAATCAAATTGTTAGGATAGACTAGAATGAGTCGGTGCCAAGCACACCCCCCCCCCCCGGCGGGCGGGAAAGGGGACGGCCACAACACCACATCACAATTTCGGTGGCTTTCCATTAAGGATGTGTGATACTCGAAAAATTCGAGCCGAGCCGAGTATGAAACTTGTACTCGAACTCGGCTCGCTGCTCGCGTAAATACTCGAATCCGGCGAAAATGCGATAACTTCATCAATTTTTGACCGAATTTGACATTCCAATATACCAAATCGATCGTCTCGACGAGAGCTTTTCAGTGGTGCAGATTAAAAGTCAATAATAGAAACCATTTTCAAGTTATATCCTTAAAACTGGAAAACGATGAGCCACACAGTCAGCTAAGCACCATCTTTGTTCTTATTATCTTACCAAATTGAAGAGAAACTTGCAAACAAAATATTTTCAGCAAATACACGAACTCGGCTCGATACTCGATTCTTCTGTTGCAAACTCGGCTCGGCTCGACTCGAATTAAAATTTCTCTACTCGCAAATCCCTACTTTCCATCGTACTATGCACAATCTCAAAAAAGTAATGCTAGAACTTGCACAGTATAGGCCAACTTTCGACAGTTCTGAAGGTGTGTTTATTTCTTCGTACTGGCTTCATCAGGCCCTCGGAATGCTCGGGTTCACATTACCGCACTCTTCATTTAAATTTGTTGCGCTCCGTGGCCTCCTTCATCAGTCAGCCCGTCTCCTGACTTCAACAGTGCTCGTCAAGCACTAGGAAGTGAATAGAAAGAGTGGCTGGTCTTTGTAAATCCATCAAATTTCATCGGTTTCATTCTTGTGCCTGGATAGTTAGGGAATCGAGGCTTCTCAGATGCTTGTCCCAGTTTGTGTTGGAAACCACGAGTGTTTTGGAATTCTTCCAGGCTATTTTATGTTTTGTGTTTTTTGACATTGTACGTAGTACGAGGGAAGACCACCGAAATTGTGAATATGACTCTTAAAAGTAAACAAAGACGGTGTGGTAGTTTTAAAGTAAACATTATGCTTATGAAGCAGAGTCATGGCCGAGCACTACGGTGGCATCCTTTCTATTTCTCCATTCAGGCATTTAAGCTCACAAGACAATGGAAATAGGTTTGCATCTGCATTTATTTATTTTTAATCGAGCCCAACTGGCTATCCGGCGTGTAAAGCTCATCACAGCTAAAATGATAAACGAGTCCAGTTGCAATATCCAACAATGAAAACCCATCAGAGACCGAAACGTTATCTTTTCTTGCCATTTTTTTGTACGTTTATTTATGTTTCCGATCACATTCACTCTTTTCAGGCCCATCTGAAGACATACTTGGCCCAATTTCGTAAGGGTAAGCTGTTGAGTAACACTTGTGGCAAACGGCATGCTTCTCCAGTGAAGAATGGGCGAAATGAGTGCACCACGCTGGTGTGGGAGGTATGGTTTACCCCTAACGCCTACCGAGGTTATTTCAAGTTCAAAGCACAAGAAATCGGTGTCCAAATCAACCAGAAAGCAACCAAACCTTGTCCACTTTAGTGGCACAGCCAGAAAAACGGTTAAAATACTCTAAAACTAATAAAAATGCAACCTGGAGGCACACAATAGGCTCATCCTACAAGGAACACAATAAAATCTTTAAGGAACACAATAAAAAGATGGTGGTGTGTGTGTTTGTGGGAGGGAGGGGGGAGGAGAGAGTTTAAACAGCTAGAGAGCATCTCATTGGCTAGGTTGAGTAGGAAGAGGATTTTTATGATTATCAGCTATTGCAGACATTAAATATAAAATTTGTATGGGAATGTATTCTTGGATAAAAATAAAAGCTCCAGAACCGACTTGTTTTTCGTTAAATGACGTAAATACTTTTTGTTTCTTACCAGCTCAACACGGCCAAACCCGCCAACTCCCAGCGTTGTCACCACCCGAAGATCAGCCAACTGTAGCCGTGCAAATTCTTGATTAACCCTGCAAAGAAATCACTAGATGTAGTTGGTAAAAAAAAATAAACATCACATCCTTAATTGTTTGTGTAGGTATTATAAATTCCATGTTTTTTTTCTTCGAGGAGATTTAGATTTCCTATATAACCTGATAGGGAACAACAGTGTACGCTACATTGTGGAATCTAAACTGCCACCGACCGCAGGATCTTTTTCAAGGAGCCTTACGAACCATATTTGCTTCTGCGCATCCGAATAATGTGCCCCATAACGTAGTTTAACTAACTGACACAACATCAGCCAGGTGAGGAATATGTCATTTGGTACAGCTTTGATTTCCAAAACATGGAGCACAATTTATTACAGATAACAAAAACTAATTTCTGGATTTGACTGCATCGTTATGTATTTGATCTGTTCGTTAAAAGCCGATTTACTGTTCTGATGTTAAGACTAGTTTGCAAAGCTGAATTGTTGCCACTTTTTGCTGATCCGATACTTAAAGATAGGTAATTTTTGCTAAATTTTTTCAGGCATATCCGTGGCAAGATTGCTGCGAGTCGAACTAAATTCCGCAAATTTTTTATCAATTCTGCGGCTTAGAGTGGAAACAAACGAAATATCTGCGTTGTCCAATACAAGCCTGATTTTAATTTCAACGTATAAAAACTCGATTTCATGGTGTAAGGATCTCTTGCCCTGCTAAAACCAGCAGTGCAGTAATGTTAACCCTAATCAACAAGAGAAGAATTTTTTAGTTAGTCTTTCTAATGATAACATTAATTTTTTTGTTAGCATTTTTTTTTTTTTTACAGAAGAAATACCTGTTTGGGACCTGCAGATCTTATGACATTTATTTATTGTTGTGCTATGTTATGGCACAAAATAAATACTTTTAATAAGGTATTAAAATATGTAAATAAATTAAAATACTAACTAAATTCTAGTACACTTCGTTTACAACTGAATTATTTCCTAGTTCCAGAAAATACAAACAAAAAAGGAGGGGAGGAAGTTAAACATTAAGGGAAGAAAGTCTTGAGCCCAAAATCGATACAACAACAAATTAATTTGTAACAAGTCTAGCTTGTGAAGTGCAGAATGGTACCGATTGTGATGCAGTAGTTCATATTCTACTAGTTACGCATCCATCAATCAACTCCTTCACATTACAACGGTCAACAACCGAAACTGTTTGAAACAGCTAAGTAGCTACGATTGAAATTCTAGCAAGGTTAATAAACAGCAGAAGGTTTATTAAATGGAATCAAACCTCATTAGTTTAGTGAGTGAAGTAATCAACCTATCCACTTTACGAGAATGATGCAAATCATGCCTGAAGTGAAAAAAAAAAAATGGAAACTTGAATTCTGAATGCAAAAGAGTTATGATGGTGAGGGCGATATTAAGTTATGATGGTTCGTAAACATTAGAACTCCAGGTCTTTTGAGTCCTACTGAAAACATAATTCATTGACAATTACCAAACAAAGTAAATATTTAGGCTGCCTAACTTTCACTGCTTTTATTTTACAATTACATGGCCACTAGGAAATACGTTTTAGCCGGAGACTTTGAAAAGTACATAAAAAAAACGACATCTGTTTACAAGCCACGAGTTTGCGATTAGGCAGCTAATAGATTCAGGCCAGTACATGCAGAACCCCATCTCCTTCCAGTCCTGCCTCGTGAGGCGTAGTTCACATGAACCTCACTGCTTTAACCAAGCATATAGTAAATTGGGTCAATAAAACCCCTGTAACCAAACTTGTGCGAGTCCTCCCTACCTATTCATGTACTTATTTTCAGAATTATATACCTAAAATTCCAGTAGCATGCACGAATTATTAGAGAGGCCATAAATGTGTCCCACCATGTTTACTAGGCACGTACAAAGCGGTTACAAGTGTTCAGCGGTAAGCAAAGACGAATCGACTCAGACTCCCAAACAACCACCATAATGCGATTCTGTTTGGCCGCAGCAGGTTCGATAAAAAGCCACGAACGGGCATTTACAGGAACTACGGAAACGTCAAAGACGCGATGCAAGCTACTTTAACACCTTTGCATTCAGTCGGCGCAGGTAACACTCCAGCAAATTCATAGGTAGGAACGATAAGGGTGAAGGGGCCATTTAAAACCAAGGTTATTTAGGGCAAGGATTTTCCTCACCCGCTGCAGAGCAGTACTGAATGCACTTAAATGGATTGCGTCACATGTAAATAAATTGGGTCTAATTTAAGTTCGCAAGTATATGCTCAGCAATTCTTAATTAGCAAAACCAAATCAGTCCACACACAGGAAGTAATTTTTCAGTAGAGCACTGACCAGAAAATTGCAAGCAGAACTGTCAGCACCCGCTAAATGTCATCAGCTGAACCAGGAATTCTGTTGCTAGCACATTTACGTAAGAGCCAGTCAAGTTTCCCATGTCAAAAAATGCTATCAATGAACTTACGGCTGTATGCAAAACCAATTTTCGTGCTACCAGTTGAATATATGCATAATTCTTTGCATCAAATTGGAATTGTGAATTCGTACATCATAATTCACACAACTCAGTAGTATAATTGCCTATTGGTGTGGTGCCACAAAAAATAAAAAATTTTAACGACGAAATTAGTTTTTACTTATCCTAAATTACTTACGTGTAGTTATAGGCTATTTATATTTAAGCTCAATGCCCAATAACTTAAATTCACTTTAAGAAGCTTAATTAGCGTACAACCGGGTGGAGTCCCTGCTCACTACCCAGCAGGCCTTGCCACTCATCCGTCACAATCGTTTGTTGACAATTCTATTCAGCAAGACTGGGGAAGGGTGTCAGTAGCACAAAAGTTAAGAGTTTCACGATAAGCAAAAATGAACAGATGATAACTGCAATCTTAACGTCAATTCTCACAAAATGTAGGTCCCCACCGAAAGCAAAAATTGGCAGTTTATTCACTTCAACAGCCAGCAGGGTGAATTACATTATGCCCACTGAAAAGCCAGCCATATGTTTTCATATAAGAACTACCTACATCTCCACCGATACATCCAAGATAGTAGCTATAAATATAGCATTACTGCGCCATGCGCAGGTGGATATAATTTCGTTCTAAGGCCCACCATCTGCAAATGCCAGGATGGCACTAAAGCTCTCATATTGTGTACTTGCACCGACGGGGATACCTAAGTAATGTGGGCCTATGATGTAGGCTCGCCGATGATTTCATTGATCCACACTCCAATAATAAAGGGGGAACAGGTCTAGAAGAAGGGTTACCGAGTTCTTTTTAACATACAGGAAAAAAGACCTTCGAGGACCAGTCCAGACATGTAGTGGTTGAGTAGTTGGCGAGAGTTTTGTATATTCCAGGTAGACTCGCAAAGCTCGAACAAGTCACTGTACCCTTTCACCACGCGTTGGGTCCACTACAGGGCCACGGGCATTAACGACGAAAAAGTCAAGAAAAGGGGCGGAGGGATCCTTGACCTCGCAACCTACGGGTTCCCCTAGCCATATGAAGGAACGTTCACCATGACCTTGGTAATAGCATGACTGGGATTGCTCTGCACCTCCTTGATGACTGTTGGGATTTTCCTCTCTTTTCCTGACCCACTTGGTAAGGGAGAATGGAAGACACGGAAGGGGCCCAAAAGGAGTCCTAACAGGGGGTTCTGTTTAGACCTACCGGGAGGGCAGCCTTGTACTGCAGGTTTCAGAGCTGGAGGAGATTTGACCTTTTTAGATTGGGTGCCAAAGAGAGGCAAAAAAGCCTGAAAGACTAGCGCATAGGAAGCAAGTGAAGACGATGTTGGGATGTTGGAAGCAGACATGTGTCACAAAGTCTTAATACCATATTCATCATGTACGAAGGCCCCAGTTATAAGACTTCTCCTGAAAGAACGAGGCTCCCTCTTCATCGGTGGAAGGCAGTTTTTTCCAGCATGGGTCAGTACTGGTAGCTGCCGGCTCAGCCATGTAACTCGTAATGTAGTTGCAGAGGCAGAGTATGCTAAGACGGAGTGAGAGGCCGATCGAAGGCACCACCAGACTAAATTCTTATCATCTTCGGCTCATGATTCATGTGGTAGCACTAAAGCAAGAGTCCAGATCAATGTAAACGTGGTACGTGATAAAACTCAGCTTCGGGGAAGGTATGATCCTGCACGCTACAGAGACCCGCACCGTTGGCCTGTAAGAAAACATTCTTCATCTTGGGGTCATGTGAGGGGAGCGGCTGCTCCACTGATAGTGGCGCTTATCTTCACACAGTAACCCCTCCAGTTTCAAGTGCTTTGACGAGACTGAAGCAGGTGAAGAGAGCCGGGGGACACGGAATCCAAATTTGTAAAGGTGGTGCACGGGTGGGGAGTGTCAGCAGAACTAACAACACGAGTCGGCGATTACTGACAAAACACATTCTGTAAATAGTGGTTCAATTAAGTTGATTAATGGAGATGAAAAAAGAAGGGGGAAGGAGGGGCATCCACCAAAGGGGGGAACTCATGAACTACCAATGGCGATAAGGCTGGAAGTTAATCGAAGTCCACCTGTTTGTGAATTGGGCAATCTTGTCAATCTGCAGATGTTAGTGTAGCAGCCGCCATCTTGGATTTTGCGTCCTCGCGTTTATCAAGCGTTTCCTTCACAATATCTCTAACAACATTAAAATACTTCTGAAGTGCCCAAGAAAAGCTAATGAAGTTCATGACCTCTACAGGAATGTTTAAAGCAAAGGGGAGGGGGACACGGGAGGGGAAACATGGGCGGGGAAAACATGGGCGGGGAAAACACGCCAGGATGGCGAGAATGTTTAGGCTAGGGCCAGAAATACCCAATGACAACTATGAACAGGCCATTTGAGAAACTGATGGAATAGGCGTACCAGCTGTAGAGCTTGCACAAGATTCGGACGAAATGGAATTACCGGCTCTATTGGTCCATTTTATGCCGCATGCACAAAATGCCGTAACTTCAAACTCAGAATGAGCCATGAAAATTTTACAGCAGTTTCCTAAAAGTGACACGTTCTACATTTACGACCCGCGGATGTCTGGTGCCAGGCGTCTTTTGGTGAGAGCACACTTACTTGTCAGAGAACACGAGAACATTTTCAAAGGTTAGAGAAGCCACTTTTTAGAGAGCGAAAACATCTGACCGGCTCAGTCGGGTGCTAAAAACTATTGCGAGCGAAGGGTTGCAAGCTAAGGCAGCTAAAAATTAATTAAGTGATTCTCAGGCGTGTACTAAAAGAATCTGATGCGAGCGAGCAGGTATTTTTTAATTTTTTTTTATTCGTTATTTTTCAGATGAGGGGCGATGGTTTTTTTTTTTTTAACAAAAACAAAACCAAATCAGTAGCTTACGTTTTGTTGTGGAGTACAATAATTTTTTTTAATGCCAGGATCACCGTACAAAAGTTGCATATTTGATAAGTCACTCTAGATCCAAATTTTTTGTTGTGAATGCCACTGAATGGCTCAGAATAGTTACGAGGTGATAATGTGAACTGAGCAGGTGGTCATCAGCTCCAGGAATTGTTTGGTGAAAGCGCTAATGAGTGATCGGAATTATTATTTTTTTTAGACAATGTCATAATAAAACGTTTCGTGCACTAAGAAAAAAACCATGCGTGCGCTCTTGAGAACCACTTAATTAACTTTTAGCGGCCTAATGAAGCTCTTTAAAGTGAATTTAAGGTTTTAAGCATTGACCACAAACATAAACCAAATTTAAGCTATAATTTAAAAGGAAAGTATTTTTGGATGGAAGTGAAAAAAAGTACTGCTTGAAAACAATTTGACCTACACATTACGACGACTGTTACTCACCATGCCGCGCTCTCCCAAGGCGCAAGCTTAGGTAAGAAAGGACATAATTAGTATTAGTACTAATAACCAAAGGGGCAGAGTTACATACAATAGCATGCAGCACAAACACTGATATAGAAAGTTTCAAAACAGAAATACACCTGCAAAATTGTTCAAATCCACTGAACATCTGACTAGTTGAACTAACTAATCAAATCTCTTGAGAAATCAAGAACAAACTTTTGAAATAGGCACCGCTGTCAATTCGCACCATGCAGGTATGGTTGGTTGTCCTCGGATTTTTGTTATCAGTATGATCATTTTACACCAAATTTGTGGCACCCAAGCAATACTGATATGTTAATGTACGACGCAGTTCACTTTCAAAAGCTGTTAAAAAAATCAACGGGGTAACGGAGTGCCACCGTTTTCAATGCATGCCACATGGATTAATTATCCCACCTAACGAGAGTACTAAACCTCAGGAAATTAACCTTTTTAACAGATTGTAGTAAATGAGTTATACTTTTCTATTAAGCCGCTTAAAATATGGCTGACTGTTTGCAATGCAGATAAATAATTCTGACTTAAATTCTGACTCAAATTTTCAATAATGAGAAATCCAGATTAGCATGTTAGCCACCGTTCGGCTACTTACTAGTCTTGTAACTAACGTAGGGTGCAACTAAAAAAAAATCCTCGACGTTGGACGTGTAATTGTACAGTTTTGAGTAACGGCTAAGGTGGAAGTGGATACGATATAGTAGTTGCGCAATAGACAGTCTACTATAAGGGATCGATTGCGAATGTAATGCTGTGAAGACGTTATAATCGAAGTAGCTTTACTCCACTTCATTGATTAACCAGAAAAGACAAAAATAGTTTTGCAGGTTTAATTATGCAGCAATTCCGATTGGTGCCAAAATGCCGAGTCTCCCATAGCATAATTTTGTTAAGACGTTTCAGTCAAACCCAATGAAACAAATGTGGCGAATCGGTTACCTTGATCACCCGGTAAAGGTGTAGCGACTTGGCTACTCCCGTGCGCCTAGGAACATAATGAAAGTTCATTCACTTAACAGTTGAAAAAAAAATCCACAAATTGAATTTTAAAAATTGACTTGAAAAAAACTTGCAGGAGCACATGAATACATGAACAAGGAATGAAGAACTATTACACGTCACGAAGAGTTTGACAAAGTCATATGATTCACTCGTCATTTTACTTTGCAGCTAATATGCAGAAAATAAAAATCCAACCCACCCTAAACTCGATCTAGCATCAGCCACATCTTCAAGCTCTATATCAATGTATTACTCGACTGCGCTATTACATGGTACAGGGATGTGCGATATTCGAAAATTTCGAGCCGAGTACACAACTTGTGCTCGAAGTTAGGTCGTTGCTTTCGTCCAAACTCGAATCCGATGAAAATGCAATAATTTCATTAACTTTTGACCGATTTTGACATTCCAACACGCCAAACTCATCGTCTCGACGAGAGTTTTCCATTGGTTTAAATTAAAAGCCATTAGCTCACACAGCTTTCCAGTAATAACCCTAAAACTGGAAAAACATCGCTGGAAAAAGACCCGGCAGTCAAAATGTTGTATTGTAGAAGCCTGATGAAGATACCAGTGGAACGTTAAAAATTAGCTGGACGTTGAGTACGTTCTTGATGTGAATTTTTGCAAACTTTTTGGTGTTTTTTATACGACCTAAAACTGGAAAATTATTTGTACAAATAGACCCGCACAGTCAGTTAAGCAACATCTTAATTGCTATTCTATTAAAAAATTAATAAGAAACTGGCAAACAAGCTGTGTTCACCAAATACTCGAACTCGGCATGAAACTAGACTCTTCTGTTGAAAATTCGACTTGGCTTACAATTTTACTACTCGCACACCCCTAGTACACAGGTACTTTGGGGAGATGAATGCAATCTTAATACGAAAGCTGGTTACGTTAGGCACTGTAATCCAACGCATGCTGGAACAGGGTCTGAAACTAGTCCCATACTCCTCGTTCCTGCCAGAACTCTTTATAAAAAAACTCCTGGTGTAAAGTATGATTATCAAAATCGACTAAACTTACCTTCGCCTTGTAGCAATATCTTCTTCATACGACCGGGACCGAATATCTTCCAAACCTCGAATCAACTGGTTGTAAGAGCTGCAATTAAGAATATTCCATAATGTACCAACAATTAAAAAAAAAACTATAAATCACACGGTTAAGGGATAAAAAAAAACAATCTACCCTGTGTTCGTCAAGTTTCTTATTGTCATTAAGTCAGTTTTAGCGTCTGAAGCAATACATGAAAAATGGGGTCTGTGGTTTGGAATGTTTGTAAGAAAACTAAGAAGGGAGCTTACTGCTCTTTTACAATCGTTATTTTGAAAGTGTGGGCACGTCTGATATCCTCCTGCAGGATACAGGATTACAAGGAATTTTAAAAAACAGTTTTAGTTGCCATGTACGGTACTTATTTCTACAAGCATTTTAAAAATGTTACTGTGGATAAAGTAATAAAGGAAAAAGTTATAGAAAAGTTTTTAATGATTTTGATGCTTTGCCATGCTTAAAAAAAAAGTTAAAAATTGTCACTTCAAAGGGCTTGTTTCCTTCAAAAATTCCAACACCGGAAAAATTAACCCTGCAGAAAAATGTTTAGGTTACACAGCTGCGTCGCAGAAAGCTGTGGAACATTATAACACTGGGGCGCAACATCCAAAAATGTAGGGCTTAAAAACGCCATTACCCCCGAATCCAGTCCTTCCTAAGATTACGAACGACTGGTCCCCGCAAACACATCATATGCCCCCCTTTCCCCTGTACATTACAGTGAACCCACCTACCCTCCCTATACAACTTGCAACTTACTCTCTATCTATGACTAGACAAGAAACACCCTCAGGATCATCAGCAATGATGTTGGCAGTACGGGTATCCTCTCTGAAAATAATCAGAAATCAAGATAAAATTAGTAAGTTTTCACACACGTATTCTATGGGCCAGCGAAAACATACTGAAAATAAGGATGCAACTGTATTTTTTTTTAAAAATCAGTAGTTTGATGTGTAAGATAGTTAAGGGAAACTAAATTACATTCTTCACAAAGTCAAAAATAATTATACGAATTTCACAAATAAAACCTAACTGTGGGACTAAAATTATCAGAACACACGTCACGGAATGATGGCATAAAATTGAGAATTGCCGATGTTGTAACATCTGCTGCCAATGAACGATGTAGCCAAAAAAAGGCATTATAAAGTCCGACGCAAACAGAGCAGCATGTCTAATTGAATTATCAAAGAGAACCCTCCCAACCAGAACTGACCCACTAGAAAACCCTCGCAAACTTCACAGAAAGTGGCGCAAGCAACACCAACAACGGACTTAAAAGAGTTTTTGAAATTGCCACCAATCACAACCGAACACAACAAACTCTTAGCAACCGCGATATCTTAGTAGCTTACAATGCACACCACTGAAACCACAGGAACCTACAACAGTAGGCATAGTCGCTCTGGTGACTTATTTCCCGGATCCAAAAAAAGAACATTGCCGTGCTCTTGTCACACCCACTTGCTGATCATGAAATGCAGCAAAAGCTTCGAATATCAAAATTAAACATTTTTAAGAACTAGATGACTGATCTGACTACATAACTTTATAAACAGTTCTGCACGCCTAAAAAGCAACAAACACAGACAAAAAGAAAATGAATAGTGGGACAATTAAAAAAAGTTTACAAAATTCACAAAGATAATACCACAGTCTAACCACCACTTACCCCTGAAGCGCCCGCTCGCCAAAGAAATCGCCACGTTTCAACACCCTAATGAATACTTCCCGTTCACTATCTGTACCCTTTTTTGTGACTTTGACCTGGAAAAAAATAAGAAAATGTACACTGAACACTTTAGAAAAAGTACCGTATTAAACGCCCATGGGCGTGCAACATTAATTCATCTTAGATTGGG
>JAHWFP010249559.1:86802-104610 GCA_023313725.1 Lithobius niger
AGCAGTTAACGGAGAATTAGGTTCGAGAGAAGGCCTGTTCATTTATGCAAAAAGGTGTCGAAACCTTTACATTGCCTTGGCACATGATTTTAGGCCTTACTTTTTGTTTACCTGGCGTTTTAATTTCGTAGCAGCTAACGGAGAATTGGGTTCCAGAGTAGGTCTTTTCATCCATGCAACATGATGTCGAGACTGTTTTAAATGAAGCTTGTGTGTGTCATTGACGAAATCCTTTTGTTTAGACGGTTGCACGTCTTCTTGTTGTGCATAAATGTGACGATCAAATGTTATTATTTCATTGAGTTACGTCAAGAAAGTCTATTAGCTACAAGACAGTAACAATGTTTTCATTTGCCGTGTTTTTAGACAAAATTTTGGTCGCTGAATGTCATGGTGAAAACTGTTTGTCTCTATTTGGTTCCCGAGTTGAAAAACGCGACAAACAAAGTCGTCGCTATAGTCTTCCCGGCCATTTCGGCTGTACACCAGACTAAAAGCAAAGAACTGTATTGTTGTTTATTCTGCGTTAGTAAAACTATGCAACAATTTGTAGCTTACTGCGACATTTTCTCGCAGACCAACAAAAAAGTAGTTAAGCTTGTAAACTGACAAACCGACTGACTCTCTTAAGCTTGGTAGAGTCTGCTCCTTTCTTGGAGATGTATATTCATTTTTCAGCAATCTGTTAATGTAAACCAAAATGTGAAACTCTTGAAAAAATACAGAACGACATAGCCGGGAATGATTAAAAAATAGAAAAATAAGGCTTGGTTAAAAAAAAAATGGTCGGAAGTGAGTTGGTTCCAAAAAGGTAGGAACATTACAAACCCTGAATCATGCTGTTAATCTTTTTCTCGATGTGCACACTGTTTTTTGTTTGTTTTGTTTGAATATCTGGATGTAGTGTTGTACAATTTGCATGAAACATTTCACACTTTGCTAACACACCTAGTGGCAAGAATGGCATTAAAATTGGTAAATTTCACATACAAAATTTGTACGGAATGGATTTTAATTGTTATTTTTGTGTCAGAGAGTTAAACAGGCTTATTATTGTAATATTAATTGAGTCGATAAATTCTGTGGAGTTTCCGATACTGTAAGGGCAGATTACGCAACGACAATTTTCTCGTTCACTAGCTTTTACTTGGTTAATACTAAATCTGCTGGCTGCTTCTCGCCTTTACCAGAGCATACGGCTTTAGAGTTGTCTATACGGAGTAACCATGGCAATGATGCAGACGCAGATTTTCTAGTGCGTCGCTACACGACGTACGATGCGTTCGTCATGACAGTGTTGATTTATGACAAGAAAAAAAAACGATTTTAACTGTAGTACAAAACGACAGACTGATTTCTGAATGCCAGTATTCTATGGTTTGTTTTGGATTCGATAACCCCAAAATTGTTGCCATGTTGGATCTTGAATTCTCGCTGCGAGCAGCTATTTATTCTACTATTGTCTAATAATTGCAAGAAGCTGTTCTTTGTGCGAGAATAGCGAATTTTGGAAACAGCGTGAAATGACAATAATGTTGCAGCAATATTTAAAATTACTGTTGCCCTTTATTCTTTATCCGTGTTATTTTTAACGTATTTAATTTGTCCACGTATTGTCGCATTCATTTAGTATAAACTGGAAACTAATCTCAAATAAATAACAGTTGACTAGCAAATAGCGTTCGACGAGTGACAAGGTCTTGTTGCACAAACGCGCCTTAACACATACAGATTTGACGCTATTGTGCGAATCGGTTATAAAACAACATGGCATTATCTAGCAAATTTAACAACTCGGACTGCCTTCACCACCGGCTGGTAAAACAAACTGCTCCATATGGGACTTTCAACCAGAAGATTCCAATTATTCAGTTACGGTCAGGGAAATTGTCTTCTCTTTGCTTTTCAAATAATAGTTGGGTCTCCGATTGTAGCCATGCCACTTTCCCCACTTGAATAAGACAAGTATCCAATTATGGCCGGGTAGGGATTCCTTGAAGGGGTTAGTAAAAGAGCATTATTATGATAGTATTTACCCTATTTTAATGTCAGAAACGTATTCTATGCAGCTAATTTCGTTTTAATGAAACATAAATTATCGAAAATTGAGTAATGTCCGGGCAGCCAATTGGTGCTGTTCTCTAAATAGTGGCTGGGGCAAAATGGTTTTATTTTTAACTTAAAGCTCCGGGTAATAATAGAGCATTTACGGTAATATTTGTGTACGTAGGTTTTTACAATGACATTTACAGACAAATCTTACACCTCACAATCTGAAATTTGTTCTCAAATTTGTTGTTGTAAAGAATAATTTAAACGCTACACGTAAAAATGTTCAATTGCTGTCTACTAACGAGAAATTTTAAAAGGCCAATCGTTAAAATTACTAATTGCCCCATTAGGAAAAAAAAAAGTACTCGAACTTACCTTTAACAGTAGCTGTCCGAGTGCAGTTGTAAAGGATTGCCAATTCACCAAACACTTTGCCAGGACCGATTGTCGTCAAATTCTTCCCTTCCTTCGAAACTTCCACTTTGCCCTCTGAAAACCCACAAGAAAAAAATCATGCATCAAGATTTTTTTTTGACAATTTTAATAGTGGTTAAAAAGCTGATTTTTTTTTTATCAGCAATGTGAATAATTATTTTGCGAGCTTAACCGCTTCGTAGGCGGATTAAGTTTAAGATGGACCTTGTTTGGTGATAAATCTGAATTACCATCCACTTGGGATGGGGATGCTCTCACTACACAGTTGTTTGCTTTGCTCAGGACCAGAGACCGGGCATTATGAGTTGCCCCCCCCCCCCTCAATTTTCTTTAAATTTTCTCCATTTCATGAGGTTACATAGCCGAATGGCTACAGTGGCCCTGAAAGGGTTAAAACTACATTCCTCCCAGCGCCATTTTTCTCGATTCTCCACATCAAGTACGGCCCCAAAGGTCTATTTTCTTACCGTTAGTCAATCCCTTGGTAAAAATCTAAGGGCATCTAGGAAATTTTCTGTTGAATAATTGTTGACTTTACTGCGTCCCGCAGTATATCATGCATTGCACGCTTACAATAATCATAACGTTTCATCTCTGTGTGTGCATGTACTAATTTGCTAATAATTACCAAGAGATCAAAAATCTAAAAGCGTAATGCGTTAAACATTAAAATTAATTATTCCAATAGATCGCCGAAGCAAAATTATAAGACACTACCCTAGAAAATTATAAACTGTGATATTAAAATATGAGAATCATTCCGGTTTGTGACGACACTATTAATGCGTTTCGTGCTGGTTCGTCTATTAGGCACAATGCCAAATGAGACAGTAGCTTCGTTCTTCACTCAGCGCGAGCTGGTATAAGGCAGGCGGAAGGTTATAAGGCAGGCCGGTTGTACCTTTAATAGCCGCATTAGCCTTCAGCTAGCAAATAAACATTGTAATACTACAAAACAACTAAGCGCCCCCGAGTTCAAATATTAAAGAATTTGATCGGCATCAAATTGTACTTTTTTAACCCTTTAATGACTGTAAGAACCAAAACTTGTGTTCCGCAAACTCGTGAGCCTGATGAAGGCCGAAGACAAAAGGTACTACCGTACTGTACTTATTGTGATCAGCTGAAAATTGGCTTATTGTATCACGTTAATGTATAAAATTGATAAACATTCGGTCATAGCGTAATTTAAAATAGTAATAGTGTTCCAGACCAAAGTAAAATGAGCCTGTTGGCATTCAGATTACAAATTTAGTTTATTAGATAGTCTCTTCTTCAAATCGTAACATAATTCACAGTTAAAACTAATTTCTAACTACATAAACCTTCGCATCCAACGCTACTCAAAAAACTTAACACCAATGGAAGTTTGCGCCACCATTTTCTGGAAGGTATGAGCATCATTTCATGTCCAGTAGAAGTGATCCCAGAAGCGGGCATGGATCACTCTGTACTGAATGGAAAATGATATCAACTTTTCACAAACTTCTGAAAAATGGCTTTTAGTGAATTTTTCAGTATAGAAAAACGACGATTTAAGGGGATAAATCGATAATTCGATAAATCGATAGGGGATAATTCGATTCAAAGCAAACTTCAAGTTGGCGTAAGCGTTATTGTCTCTTCCAAATTCGTTAGTTAGCCAAGTAAAATAAGCCTGTCGGCATTCAGAATTAAGGGGATAAAAATTTGATTTTGTTAAATGAAGTTTTTCGTTAATTTTGCAGCAGAAGAAAGAACGATTTAACTCTCTTTCGCGATTTTGATCGTAAAGCATTTGCTATGATTCACGGCATAGCTAGATTTGACAGGACCTGCCATGGAAAAAGTAAGGAGTTTTACATGGCTAATGGTTAGGTTAGCATGGCTAATTTGCAAGCTAGCTTCTTCGCCAAATTGAATTAAACGTAGCATTTTGTAGGCATAATCAGTGCTGCAACAACAAACCTTTTAGTGAGAGGATGTGGGTCCATGCAAAATAAAAAATAAATAAAATCCAAAGATAAAAAGCAAGTTTTGTAAAGGTTCCATGGAGACCCGAAAGAAACGGGCCTAGGATCGTGTTCTCTGAGCCAAGAGAATGCGAAATCGAATTGTATTGTTGACCTATGTACGCGTGGCAGCCCCCACCCCCCTTAATTTAAAAACAGTGTGAATATACAGCTCATTGTTGGGTTGGGGGGAGGGCAGTTTAAACGACAACCTTTAAGTCTTAATTCTGCCAAAGTCAATATCCCCGATTAACTTCGGATGATACCGTAGCCTATCTTGTTATGCCTTTAAAAAAGCCAAAGCCAAAAAGTGATTCTAAGAAGTAGCAATGCTAGGCCTGTTACTTTACCAACCAATTTTAGGTATTGTGTAAACCTAAATGATGAAAAATTCTGAAAAATGTAAGCTGACAAAAAAAAAGAAATCAAATACTCAACTGCATTTCCATTTAGGAAGTAGTAGTTCAATTTTGGACTGGGTCAGTAATTCGACTTGTAGCAAAAAGATTGTTTACTTTGAAGTGTGAATTCATTACGATAGAACTACTCTCAAGTATGTCAATTAAATGAACTTAAAGAGTATTTTCTATCATAATGAATTCTTGTTGCTTAAGAAATATATAGTGACGAACAGTACTTAGTAGTAGTTTGTTTTTGCAGTTAATTTGATGTATCGCTGAAGGAAATATTGTGACGGTGATTTTTTAAAGATCACCTATTTTAAATACTCGGTATTACTAGCTGGGCGTCCAATTCAGGCCTGTCTCCAAATGTGACCAGTTAACTTTCCCCATATATTGAATAACTAGATGCAAGTCTCTTTGTGAACAGGTTTCTTCATTATGGCTGGTCTTTAATTCCTTGAAAGGAACAGTAAAAGATGTCCTTGATGTAAAACGGACATCCAAATAACCATAAGTAACGTTTTTCAAGTTCACGATGCATGTATTTTAACGCCAGACTCTCGTTCTATGCAGACAAATTTCTTTTTAACAAAGCATAACTTATCCAAAATTAGGTAATAGCTGGGTTTCCAAGTGTGACCAGTCTCTAATAGTGGCTGGATAAAAACAGTTTGATTTTTAGCTAAATGTCCCAGCCATTAATATTAATAAAGGATTTAGCACAGCGAGTGGTTACAGTGGTCGTTCTAACCAGTGGAGGCATTGACGGAACCCAATCACCATCCAAGGTAAAGATTCCTTAGCCTTTAAGACTTTACCAAAAAAAAAAAAAAACCAATGGTGGCCCGCAATGAAATAGCACATACGGGTTGTAAATTGATAGGCTTTGTTCTTCCCGATACTTTAGACTACAGCTGACCAATCAACCTATTATGTGGCAGTTCACCTCATCTTGCTGTTATTATACCTATGTAACTAAAGTAAACAACCAATTTTTAGCACGGAAAGTACCCAGTATCCAGTTTCAAACAATCGCAAAAAATTATTTTTAACCACGGATCAGGCTTCCCATCAAGCATCAAGCTTCATTCTGTATCTATTATTACTTTATAAAGTGTTTAGACACTTCTCGCATTCCTTCCGTTGCTCATCATTCCTGGTGTACCTGGGTCATGCCACGGCAATTTAAGAGTAGTGTAGTCTGAGAAATAAAATACTATTTGGTGTTAACAAAAGCTCATTTATCTCGGTGACATCAAGATGTAATGAACAACAACCTGTCTGAGCCAAACAAACCCTCAATATTTCGGTGGCAATCCAGCCACCTTCATCCTTCATCCAAAGGAAAGACTTTAAAACATGAAGATGAAGCAGTTACGTCAGCACACCAACTTCCTGATAAAGTCTTTCCTTTTTTTGCAGCCACCCCTCACATTTTCAGACAGAGAAGGACCTGTGACGCCTCATGCTCATGTCGATTGTGGCATGTAAAAGATACCAAGAATTTCCAATTGGAATTACCCAGCAAAACTGTCCGTCTCGCCTTCAGACACCAAAGCTTCGGGTGGGAGCGAGACAAGCCTCCACGGTACTAAATACAAGTTGCTAATGCAAATTGTACGCCTACTTCCTGATAGGTCGACTCTACAAATAAATGGCTGTCAAATGTCACGTAAAAATATTGGATATTTACAGTATATATTGGATACATCAAAATTTTGGTAGCCTATATACATATACTACAATTATTTTTAAACCAAATGGGCATTACCATATGTGTATTTCAGCGTGCAGTTTATTTATGTTAGGATTATGGTTCCGTTAAGACAAATTAGGATGCTACACTACTTTACATATGCACTTTTAAGTTTTTAACATTTACAAAGCTAGCTTTATTAATTTAATACCAGTCTACTGATTATCTACTCTACTTTTTTAATTGAAATCGTAAACCAGTTTTTATTTACTTGAAAACGACATTGTGACGGAAGAGGACATACTCTAACTTAGGGCCATCCCCCACTATTTTAAGTTTCAGTTTCCGTATTACATATTAGGCCATTTGACAGTCCAATTTTGCCTATTTTTGGAAATGGTTTAAAAATAATACAAAATTCGTTGTTGAAAATATTTGAAAAATATTCTACAGTAACTATTCTCATTACAATTTTTACAAGATGATGATATTGAAACAAAATGTTCATTTCGACTTGGTGATTTGGGAGATATATCATGAACTATATCAACGGATAAATATCGTGATATATATCAGGTAATTATATCCGCCAGTTTACCAGTGGCAGCATCCAGCAGAATAGCAATTACAATAACACATTATAAATTATTTCACAGTAACAAATGTTAGTCCCGACTAAAAATTAACACCAAATTTTAATTACCCTCTAATTCCATCTGACTTATTAGAACCATGGTCTATTTTTTTTTTAGCAACATCAAAAAATATGCAATTCCTTGTTTTCAAGAGGCTTGCACCACATTTTCGTTACATCAATCAATAAAAACATGGCAGCTCGCAGCTGGCAACTAGCACCTTTGGTGAACATTTCGTAGTGCATGTACCGTCTAAAATAAAGGTTCCTATCCTTAAAAATCGGTCCAGGTATAGAAAGTCTGCGCCCATAAAAGGTTAAGATGCCCCCTCTCACGCAGAAGTCAATTCGAGGTCGTCCCAACCATAGAAAACATGGTGAGTTTAAGCTTAGCAGGACAGCTTCCCTACACAGGGCACAAAGATAAATCAATACTTGCGGCAATGCTCTTCAAAAGCAACAGAGCATTAGGGCTTCCCAAATTTAACCACTGTGCAATGAATGATATGCATGGCTCCTAACGAGCAAACCACTGTGTACAGCTAAAATCCTTAAAACTCAATTGATTCCAAGTTAAAACCCAAGATCTTTTTCATCTGACATAGGCTACTAATCTGCATCATTCAAATTTACCCCACAACAATCAAATCACAATTACAGAAAACGTGTTAAATATTTCGGCATGTGCACTTCTGCCTAGATCCCTAAAACCACAGACATCACGAGTGCAAACAGAGTTTAATTTACTAACATCCCCACTCCTCTCCGAAGCTGCCAAAGCGTAGCATCACTGATCATTTGTATTTCCATCAATAAACCTGACAACCCTCTCTTTCCATCATCCGTAATAATCTGAAAGGTGTACAAAATTAACGTGTGGGCCCCTGAGACAGGCAGGGCCCAGCGATGTTTGAACGATAAGTAATGGTATCTGATGGGAAGGCCAATCGAAGTACTTTGTTGTCGATAGTTTTGTTTCTGGCATCAGATCGGTTTAGCAAGAGTTCAAAAAAAAAGTACACTGTGTTGTTGCGGAAAACACCGTTTTTCACACTTTTGCCAATAATTTACCTATTAATAGTTCCCAACGCAGCATTTTAAACCTTTATTCGAGCATTTCAGACGATGTCTAGACGAATATAGCCTATACAGTACTGAATTTTTCAAAGGTGGATAAATATGTGCTATCTGTGCATTAATAAAAATATACAAAGATATTAATCATACATTACTGTACTATCCCGAGAGCTAAATAGCTTTAGAATTGTTTGAGGTAGTCTTGGACAAAAGCACTACGAAAACATTAAATCTGCCAGAATATTAAAAAAAAAAAACTATCGAGGCCAGATTATACGTGGCATCGTTTAAAAAAACCTTACAAAAATAAATAGCCAATTAATGGGAATTTCTCATGCCTGTTAAAGCTTTACAGAGAATTCTGCTTCGTTGGTCAAAAGAGATAGTAAAACACACAAGAAAAATTGATCCCTTCAGATTTACTATCTCCCAACTTAAATTTTAGACTTTATTATTGAGATATTTGTATCGGAAGCAGAAATGCGCATTTGACAGCCTTTTAGGGTTAACTTTTAAATTTTGTGCTCGGGGATAATACAGAGCCTGCAGTGCATTAAAAATTCCATTAACGTCACGCGGAGAAAAGCCCGCTTTATAATTTAGGTTGACCTATCAGATTTTTCTTTTATGCAGAAATGCAAAAACGGTTAAGATTCAAGCACTGGTGCTTTTTTTTTTAACTTAGTTCACTAAGTTCAAAAGGATTAATTTTTACAAGCTCATCGCTGACCACTATTGAATATTTACAAAAAAATTGTCTAAGTGTCACGTTGAAACAACACCACTTTTGGTATGTAATATCTCTTGGTTTCCTGTTGGTTAGCCGTCATTCGTGGATCTTTCTGGCCAAGGTGGGTTGGTAAAAATCTTTTGTAGCATAGATCAACAGCGACATCACTGTCCAAACCAATCAAAGTGATGCCATCACAACATGTTGCTTTCACAATTAAATCAAGAAAAATGAACCACCTATCCACATTCTTAACCATGTGAAATAACAATAAATAATTCTGCACCATGCTTACAGCAAAACAATTATATTCAAGCAGCGGAAATAAATGCATTTTAATATTAAGACACACACGATAAAATAAATCAACGAAAATTGAAAGCTTAGGCCAAAGAAATAAAATGCCTCAGCCTACAGTTTATAACATAGAAAGGGTTTGAATATTAAAATTAGCTCCTCGACAACAAAGCTCTGCCGGCAACCTTCCTGTTTGTAAAATACTATGCTTTTCTCGGACGGCATATTATTTTTAACAGGCGGACATCCGCAAACGAATCAAATAAAATCGTCATTGTCGATTTGGATTAACGTACCGATACAAAATCCGTCATTATAACGTGATATGGAATGTTCCACATAGTTAAAAGCCAAGAGGGGGGGGGGGATGAGGCTTAATGGCGCATCGAAAGCCAAGGTGTTGCATCACTTAACTCTTAATGTTAGGATCATAATTCTAAATAAAAATAAGTCTTATTCATGTTTTACAAAAATACACAATTTATGCACAAATCATGAGTTGTACACTTCAATGTAAATGATCCTTTAGAAGTTATATTCATTAATTACATTTAAATTTGGATGCCATGTTTCTGGCTGAGTGGGCACAAGAAATCCATAACGCATCCTACTCGATCAGTTTTTTTTTCCGGGAGAGTGGGGGGGGGGGGACACCAAGTGCGGATTCAGAAGTCTTGGAGGGGGCTGCAGGATGATTTTTCTACATTTTCGTACATTTTTTCCATAATTTAACTGCGTTTTTTTTTTCAAAAATTTTGGTAATTTTTCCGTATATATTTGTTTTGAAGATGGCTGCAGCCCCCTCGGCCTCTTATGGATCCGCCTTTGGGGAGCACTCACCTTTTTCTAATTTACACTTAAATCTTGAACATAATGCCGTTAACCATTCATCTAATAACCTATGCGGATCACGAGATACTTCTACTTGAGTGTGATTCTCTATTGCTAGTCACCTTCAAGTCACAGACTACTGGTTTTCACCAATTACTCGCCAAATGACGAATATCGGCAGACACTGGAATGACTTGGAGGCATGCATACTATACTTCATGACAATAAATTCATAATTTAAGCAGAAAATGTCATTCCAGTTAGAAGCTAATGAAGAACTCAGCTTTGTTTGGAAGTATAAATCCAAATAAATCTCCCACTCAACTTTTGGTTAAGTAGCATACGTATCAACCAGCTGGATGTTTTAATTGCCTGAAGTCAAACCAAAAGGTTAATCATGCTTCACCTCACTTTGCACATACTAGAGTGCAGCAGAAATCAAAGTACTACCAAAATACGAAAGAAAGAAAATTATAATCCCATAAAAAAAATCTTTGGTTCTCAGGGGTGTGCGGTTGTGAAATATTCGAGTGGATTAAATGTTTTATTTTTCTATTGTAACTGAAAAAATTGGCCTTTTCAATAAATTAGCCGCCGTTTAAAATTTTTTTTTTCAAGAGCTTTCGAATACGGCTCTTCTCAAGTCGATAACAAAATTAGCCTATTTAGGATTTATAAACCATGAGTCATTTTCAAAAACACAGGTTACAGTGCAAAAATTTTGCAAGAAGCTAACAAATGGGCACTAGCAGGGCTGAACCCAGATGAAGTGCAGGGAGGGCAACTGCCCCTTCAGACAAGGTTGAAGCGAAGTTAATGAGATCGTTTTAACCCTTTCTTGCTCCGCGTAGCCAAAGGGCTACAGCTACAATACGGAGGAAAAGTAAGACCCCATGCACACCGCATACTTTGTAAGGCGGCTCCACGCATCCGAGCAAAAACAGCCCAGCGTCGTCTCCGAACCAAGCGAATGCCGGTTCGAACTCTGAAGCCCTCTCCAGACAGAAGACAATTTTTTGCAAAGGTATGCGTTACTACGTGCGTACAAGGTCAATATTGCTGCAATTGTGTGGTTAGTGTTACGTTTACGGACTAATATTGACGTCTTTGATACACCATCTTGCGTAGCCATGCAGCCACGAGCTGCCAGTCTGGTTAGCCCTTGAGACTAACCTAACCATGATATGGGACTTAAATTTAAAAAAAAGGTCACCAGAATTAATTCAGGCATGAAAGGGTTCATATTAACTTTTCTCCAATTTATAACATATTCATATTCATATTATTATAATTTAGAACAATACAAAGTGGCAACTGTAGGCATTAGAGTTTCGTTTTTTCTTTTTGCCTTTTTTGTGGTATTAAGCCATACCTGAAAGAGTAAGAGTTAAGAGTTTCATACCAAACACAATCCAAGACAGTTGGGGGGCGGGGGGGGTGGGGGAAAGAAGAACAAATTCTAACTACAAAATTGGGGATATGGTTTGAACGCTTCGTTATCCATTAAAAACAGAAAAAAATTACTTTGTCAGTTTTGTCACACGTAATAGTAGTCTGAGAGCCGGACGTCTTTCTTTTCGTACCTATACTAATCAAGCAGCAGTTTCCACTAGGTTCAGCAGACCCCTTAAAAAGTGCTTGCCATTTTCTAATTTGTTGGTTTTATAATATGGACTTATCCAATACATCTCAAATGATGTAGTTTTCAAAAGTTGTCTTTATTGCATAGTGTGATTTTTATCGAGCCCAATATCATATGAAGCTTAGGTTCTGTAGCTCTTGAAATTTAATAACCACGAATTTGAAAACCGTTCATTTAAAATTAATACGGCATCCGAGATAAGGCTGTTGAGTGTCACGAGCAGGACTATATTCAAGTGCCACTTGCTGATTAACCCGCCAAGTGGCGAGTTGTGACGGGCGAGTTGTGACAAGACATTTTGGACGGTAGCTACCAAGCCCAGAGTAAAAATTCCTTAGTTATATAGCTGTCATGTTCTCAAAATGTGTAGCAGACAGGAAGAATGAAATTGGACATGTGGATTTCATTTAACAAGCAAAGTTAGAAAGGGACAACTGAAAGCAACAGCTGCTGAAAGCCACAGATGTATAATTTAAGGTATGCGTACAGCTCTGTAATGACGCTCAATCATATTCTCGAATAGCCTGCATAGTTAACAACACCCGAATGGTATGGAATTCAGTAACTATAATCTAGTTAACTCGTACCATTGCAGTTGTTCAAACCAACCACACGAAAGAAGGGCAATTGGCTGCACGTTACCTAACCAAGTGGCTGGCGCAGCAGATGTAGAACAACAATAGTGCACGCCAAAACTGATGGAAACGCGTTGCTGGAAACCAACAGTGCCCTTTAGACAAAAAAAAAAACTGAAAGCTGAAACCCTCTACAAACAAATGTCCATCGTAGCCATAAACTAGCCTTTGAATGATCGTCCGGCTACAATTACGGGTGTTGTTACCAGATGAGCGAAGGTTTTGCGCTTTTTACTTTTTAATCAAACATGTTTTCAGCAAACCGCTTTCATTTCTGTTTTCAGCATAACCGCTTTAGAAATTTACTTCCTTTCTTAGAAAAGAATCCTAATTGTCAGATTCCACAGCAATATCTTCAAGAGCAATTACCAGTGATGTCAACTAGCATTTACATCAACACTTCCTTTTCACAATGACTTAAACTTGCATAATTAACTACATTCGGTACTACTCGGCAGAAATGACCGGCCTGGTAGGCTCTCGTGTGTGTGACTTGATCGACTCGGCAATAACCCGCTTCAGTGCCAGGCGATTAGACCACCTCTTAGGAAACACGATTCGATCACATACCCTCTCAGCTCGGAGACCACGTTCCTGACAACTTGATTGGGATTCGTTCGCTTCTATCGGGTTTTAGGGAGACTTCATGAATCTTGGTTTTGTCCTTAGACTTCACTATTTGGGTTTTTGCTTGGGCGTATGTCCCAGGACGAATTTAAGCTATTTCATCATTAGTCGAAATTTGTTTCTGTCGATATTGGTATCGCAAGCTTCCAAAAACTATGCATCGTCTGAATGAGATTTCTTACAAGGATTGCTTCAATGAAGGCAAGCTATTCACACTATCAAAAATTAATAAAATCGTACACCGTCCAAAAAAAAAAATTCTGAATAAGCGTATGTCGCCAAGGCCTACTAAAGAATTAATTGTAAAAATTTAACCATCAACCTTCTTTTTAATCAAATACGAAAATGAGAAGCTTTATTGCGCGGCGGGGAGCATATGCAATGTTTTTTGTTAGCGTAAGCATACGTGATCATTTGAATCGAGCGCAGGACTATATGGTCATTGCTTACAGCAACAGTAGGGCTAAAGCGTTGATGCGTGATCGTAATTTTTTTTTAGACTATGGCTAAAAAACCTATGTGCGTGCTCTTCAGAACCACTTAACCTTTAGCGGCATAATACGACCAAAAGGTTAAATTACATTATCTAAATGAGGCGTTAAACTTAACTCAACTCTATAGCTATTCACTACAAATTTGATGATTATCGACTCGTTAATCTTTTTTTTTATAACCCAAATAATGGTATCTGATCATGGGCCAATTTGTCTGTCATAATGCACTTTGACAAGAATGACCGGAGTGCGTTTATCACTACTGATAACTTTATCAAAATAATGACAAAATAGGGATATTCCAGGTGTCCCGCAGAAAAGCAGTAATTTCTCTTACCCTTTCTATTTTACTACTTTTTGAAAATAAGCACAGAAAACTGCATTTTAAGAAAATAAGCCAATTAATCATAATGACAAACTTTTTTCCAGAAATAAAAGTTGCTGACGAAATGAACACTAGGATGTGCAGGCTATAATGCTGAAAGAGATACTACAGCACAAAAGACACCATCATGACTCTTCCATTCCATGTAACGGTAGGTGGGCCTACAAACTTCCATAATTAGCTAAGCATGCTGTTTTATTTACACAACCTTTACGACTTTTAAAGTCACATGTTTTTGATGGGATTCAACCACTTTTCTGCTGATTGGATCCCAAAATCGAAATATTTGGATGCAGAGGGGCAAATTACACGCCAAAATCGCACTTTCCACTCCAGAAGCAACTCTTGGAGTGTAAAATTGCACACCAAAGTTGAATTTTTCATAACTTTTGAACCGCACAAGCTACAGGCGGCATTTTAAACAGCTTGGAATTAGATTTCCTGTGACACCATTCCTTCCAAAGAAGTTAAACTCCAATTTTTACTACATTTGGTTAAACTATGTGTATAGGTTTTTCAGTTGAATAGTGACGTTAAGTTAGTTTTAAGTAAAGTGAAGGAAGACGGTACATATTATTGAGATGCTGAATGTTAGAATTTACAATGAGACCACAGTGTTGGTTTACATTTTGGTTTTGTACTCCAAAAGACTTTTTTTGCACCCCAGTAACAGATGCAAATTCGACTCCTGGAATGAGCCATCCCCATCTAGCTTGAGGATGCTGGAAGTCTTATTTTTGGTACTTCTGCATGTTCTTTGCTAAATGTGCTTCTACAACGTTTAAAGGGTAAAATAACGCTCGACTTCCTTGAGATTAACAAGCAGCATTTGAAATCTCTTGAAACATCAAGAGATTTCAAGCAGTAGAAAACGGTGCAACTTTCCGCAACATTTCATGCAACACCACTTATCGTTAACACAGAAATGTCAAGTGGATGCGTACAAACAAAATGAGTTAAGGATATCCTCTACGTTTTCGTCTGTTGAAACCACGATAACAATTAACTTCATGACAATCAGCCATAGTTGGCAAAATTGAAAACTCTTAGAAGACTTAAGTTGGTCATTTGGTTGGCTAGTAGCCCTTTTTCTGTTAGAACTTCACCACTGTGATCAAAAAGCATCTCATTTAATGCAGAAACTTTTAACTATTTTTTTTTAAGACAAATAAGCTACTTTGCTAAGAATTCCTTTCATCATTTGAAAGGCAAGCAACAACACGTTACGTACCCAAGTTATTAAGTTAGTTAAATGTAATTACATTATTTATAAAAAAAAAAAAAATTTTGAACTGCAATAGTTAACTTAAAATTCAAAGATTTGTCTGAGCGAGTTACTTAATGCTGAAGAATAACTAGGAAAACAGCCGAGATTTGCTTGAAAATATACTGTAAACAGGCTCTCGGGAGGTCAAAAATAGGCACTAATATAGCGTAAAATGTTTCACCTTCCGGGCCCCGCTGGGTGTGCTTCCCCATATACTCCATTAGCTGAGATCGATGGCCTCACCACTCTTGATTACATTCTTACGGCCCTGCTAGGTATTATGGAAAGTCATAACTAAGTAAAAGGCAAACAATCCAGAAGACTGGCAAATCACAGAGGTTTTGTGACGGTGAACAGAAATAGAATGACGGAATATTATTATTTGTCCTTACGGTGCCTGTACTTTGCGCTATGATAAAAACCGACAGCATTTGTTTTAAAAGTAATCGAGTTTATACCAATTTAAAGTCTATTTTTTAATATGAAGAATTGCCTTTGGTCATTACACAAATGAAAAATTTCCTTGGAAAAATACTCTTAACCTGTTTTGAAATGGCGTATCTGTCTCGTTGTGCTGGCTCGGTATAAATGGTGATTTTAATTTTCACTTCCTATTTGAAGTGTACCATCTTTCATTGATATTATCGCCAAACCACACCAACACTTCTTTCTTTAGATACGGCAATAAACGAAGATGAAATAGCTGAGCAGTACATGAACATTTCGCCTACTAGACTTAAGACGCCACTCACCATGGAAAAGTTATATAGCAGTGATAAGATTTGTCGTTACACAAAAATTGACCAAATTCAAAAACAATAATACATAAACCTTACTTTGCGTGTTTTTGATAGGCAGAGATGATGAAGGGATGTAAAACTTCAGTCCTATCTTCTTCAGGCCTCACAAATTGTGCTTTCTGCTATCTACACCATTGTTGTGCTTACTTCAGTGGAATTAACAGTCGGTCAATGATGTCGATTCATATCCTTCACCAGCTGTGAATCCTATCGTAGTAAGCACCAGCAATGATGTAGACAACAGAAAGTATAATTTGAGAGGCCTGAAAAAGATAGGACTGAAGTTTTTACATTCCTGCGTCAAATTTGCTTAACGAAAATTCGTAAAAGCTGTTTGTGTATTTTTCTTTTTGAATTTGAGCGCGTTTTGTATAACGACTGAATTTCGGACATTCAAAGTACAATATCACAATGATTAGTTTTTTTCTACCAGATAAGATTTGCAACCTAGAAATCTGGCTAGGCCCAATTCCTAAATCAATCAACTCAACTCAATTGCAAATATTGCCACAATTTGGTTAACGACAGCTTATACCTGCCATGAAGCCTTTTCATCTTTAAGTTATCCTATCAAGCACATCACACGTTTTTGTCTTACGTTACATAGAGGAAAGATAAACTGTACTTCACCAAGTGGGATAGAAGTTTTAATCTCCATATCTCAACTCGTCTCACCAGTCATCATGACGAATGTTTCAGCTAAATATAAAAATATTAACAACGTGTAATCCTGTTTAAATTACTCTTCACAATTACGTCATGACTGTGCATGTTTTTTTTTAACATAACTGTCTACGACGATGTAAATTTATTTTTAAAATTTTTTTATTTTATTTTACAGTATGAATTATAAATAAGCCACAATCAGTATTCAGGGTTCACGTAAGATTCCCATCCAAACAACCACCACCCCCCTCCCCAGCCCACGTGAAAAAAAAAATTGTGCACTTTCTCTAACGCTAGCATATTATTTTCAGGGACCATTTTATTTCAAACAGCCCGACTAACCACTACTTACTAAAATTTGTTGCTTATGACAGTGGTTGTCAAACTTTCTCATGTGTCGGACCGCCCGGGGTAATAGGAACTGGCACACCTTGGTTGCTGTAATGAATTTTTTTTTTTGGGGGGGGGGGGGGGTGTTAATCCTCAATTTGTAACAGTAAACACAGTTTTTACGATGTATATTTACTTATGAAAACGTTAAGGCTGAAACGTTGGAAGCTTTTCAAATCTAGGTTTGTTAAAAAATATTTTTTTTATTTTAAAAACATGCGCAGCTAGTGTGACAAGTGAGCCTGTTTACTTTTCGAATGCTTGTCAATAGTACGTGGCTCGATTGTGGGTAGGAGGTCATGACTGTTGCTTGTTAACAAGCCTCAGCCTTACAATTTGTCATAATTTCATGTGAGATTACAACAAATTACAAACAAACACATAATTAAAACTTGTTTTGTTTAAAATCAACATGTATTGAAATTTCGGTTGTTTTCCTCACGTTTTTTTATGTAACCACGTAACATCTGATCGCTTACTCACCACTGGACACACTTTTAGATAACTACAGTCCGACACTTACAGCCTGGAGCTCTCAAGTGAAAAGCTTGCACGTGGGCAGTAGCGCTGTTCGAGAAGCGCGTGTTGCGACCATTTACTGCAGCGAGTTACTTTTTCGTCTTTAGTTACTTTAGTGATTGTGAATTTCAGCAGTATTGTTCCTACAATAATAAGTAGTATTACTTTCATCCAGTAATTATATTAGACCCAACAAAACTCGGAAAAATTCCGGAAAAAATTACCGCACACTTTCA